>JAOTOL010001651.1:1992500-2202500 GCA_034440575.1 Imbricaverruca yamaguchii | reverse complement strand
CCGAATCTTGTCCCGCAGAAAGGTGGCGCCCAGGAACTGCTCGCCGGGCGTCTGCAACAGCGGGGGTGCACGTCAGTAGATGGCCGTCTCTGCGTCAGTGCACACCCATGAGTACTACCACAAACGCTGGATGCCAGTCGAACCGTTCACCAGTCTGTGCCGATACACCGCTGTCCCGTGAAGCACTGTACCTCGCCGGTGTAAGGGGCCGTGTGAGGCACTACCTCGCCGGTGTAAGGCGCCGTGCGAGACACTACCTCGCCGGTGTAAGGCGTCGTGGGAGGTACCAGACGAGCCGGTGTAAGAACCTTGGGTTCTTTTTACGACGCATTCAACCGCTAGGTCATATAACGTCGTCAAACTCTCACGCAGATTGGTCGCGGGTGGACTTGGTAATGCCGTCGGTTGTGAGATCCGAACCCACAACCTTGGGATTAAGAGTCCGACGTTCTACCAACTGAGCTACCGTGGCCCTGAGCCGGTGTAAGGCGCCGTGGGAGGTACCAGTGAGAGCTGGTGTAAGACGCCATGCGAGGTACCAAACGGGTCTGTGTAAGGCGCCGTACGAGGTACCCGACCAGCTGTGGCACACGCTGAAAACACATGGTAGTCCAGGTTGGCTCCGTGTATCAGAAACCGGAGCGTTACCTTTGGTGGCCCTAGAGCCACGTGTCTTCAAACATGTTGGTTTGTTATTTGAGTTTTATGGCGCATCGACCAGGTTTGGTCATTTAGCACCCAGTCTTCAAACATGTATGCAGAGCTAAAGTATCCACGCGCCCTTAAGCCCAAATAATCAATCAATCAGAGCTAAAGTACGCTCAAATACACCTTCACCAAGTTTCAAAACACTGACAAAACACGTCTTTTCCCTTTGGGTTTGAACACCAAGTTCCGACATTATGACTTTGATTTTCTACCGAATATGCTATTCTGGACCACTGGTGATCAGCTAGCTATCAGCCGGCGATCAGCCTGCGATCAGCTGGTGATCATCTGGTGATCAGCTGATGATTAGCTGATGGTCAGCTAATGATCAGCTGGCCATCAGCTGGCGTGCAGCTGGCGTGCAGCTGGCGTACAGCTCGAGATGGTCAACTGGCGATCAGCTGGAGATCAGCTGACGATCAGCTGACGATCAGCTGACGATTAGCTGGATATCAGCTGGCGCGCAGCCAGTCCGAAATTCACCGGCAAGATAAGCCGGCGCAAAAGGTGCCATCACGAATCCCTTTTTCAAATCACAGCTAGTTAAAGGACACTTTTTGATGAAAGCTTTAAAAAAAACAATGTCGGGCAAGTCTGGTTGCGAACAAAAAAAAAAGGTGAGGCGTGAGTCGCTGCAAAACGTAAACCAGTGTGTTCAAACGCGAACTGTCGGCTGAGGGCAGACAAGGTCCCTCATAAAAATGTTTGCTTTGTATGCAGACAAGAATACACTAGTCTGGACGAGATCGCCTTGCGACGTTATCGCCCGAAATGTGTCCGACGGTGATATCGAAATGACGCGTCTACATTGGCCGGACATGCGGCTTAGCAACTGACGTAAGCTCGTCGCACGATCATGACGTAAATATGGAAACATGAGGCTAACTCACTCACAGCCAAGGCTTTCCATGTCGGGTTGACTGCCGACAAAATCTTTGTTTAGAGATGTTGAGAGCACGGCACACTGAGTCACACAAAGGCAGTACGATTTGCTTGTTTACTTAGCCCCATCTCCTGCGTCAGAACCTCACACCCCATCCCCGGGGGGTTGATAGACCCCCTCTAGTTTCCAAACTAGCGTCGCACGAAAACGAAATAGGTGTCATCGGAAAGCGCTCGACGAGTAGTGCCAGACACCACCCCGGAAATCCCCCTCCCCAAGTGATGTCACCAGGGGCCATAGAGTTTCACGACTTACTCATGTGTGGCTCTAGAGGTTCATTTTGAGGGAGATTTGGGAAAAAAATTATTTGGAATCAGAAAAGGAAGGCGAAATCGACCGGCACAATAACATTTGTGGCCTGTCAAAACTTTAAGTTTTCAAGTTTTCTTTCATTTTCCTTATCCAATGGGTACAGGAGTGGACCGGAAAATGTTGTTCGAAGTCGACTTTCTCCAATAAAAATGCTTACTTTAGCCAGAATCGTCTATTTTAACTCTTAAGGGCAAGTATGCAAAACTAATAAGTAATCAAAAACGGAAAACAAAGGAAAAATTCCTCTGGTGCGTTTTGTTGCATCCCTAACGATAAGCAAACGCTGAAAGTTTCATTGAAATAGCTTGATCAGTTAAGGCGTGACGACTGGTTGAACATTTTTTTGGAGGTGACCTCACATGACCTTGACTAACTCGTTGACCCTAGACGACCTGGCTTCAAAATTTTGACACATGACAAATTGACGTGGGGAATGATATGACAAATTTCGGCGTGCTGCCGTGCGCTGTTCTTTCACAGTCCTGGTTGATTATTTGGGCTTCAGGGCACATGGACTACTAAGGTCATTTTGCTCTTTCACAGTCCGCGCAAAAACCTTACGGGGTTGTCAACGACCCCCCCCCCCCCCCCCCCCGGTGCGGCGTGGGTTAATGTTCGTCATGCTGCATATCCAATGTTGCTGATGTTCTCCTTCCCTCAAAAGCAACTGCCGACCCTGTACAAAACGGGCGTAGCTGAGGTGCGGGGGTTTGCGACGCATTTCTTCTCCTTAGATACAGCAAGGGCACAAGGGTCACAAAAATGATCCCTTTAGAAGGAAACTTAAAGGTATTATAATATCCTCTTCAAGGCAGAAGGTGAAATATGCGGCTTCGAATATTTGTTCCCAGAACCATTTAAGATACATGAAACGCTCAGAGGTGTTATGGCAGAGTCCAACGCCAGTAGTTGGTCTCGTACGGGATATCAGAACAACGTATTGGATATTCAGAGAGCCAGGCACACATCTCGAACTCTTCAGGTACAGCTCATAGTCTCTCGTGAGGTGTGCAGATATCGCAACACGACCAAATTCCTCCAACACATTAATGTACATCAGTGGATATCGTCGAGGCTTCGTGAAATACGGAGATATCCCGAATGTTCGGCGGTCTTGTGATGAAGCCAAGAACATCACCATCAAATCAAGCATGCACAAGCAGGAGAAAACCCGAAACCGCTGAGGTTGTTAACCACAAACCAACTACATAAAAACCGTTCACTACCTGCAACACGTTGCCTTTTGGTTTTTAACTGGAAAGAAAGCAAAGGAGTGCATCCATACGTGCGAACAATTCTGCCAGCCCCTAAAGAATGATAGCCTATCATGAAGCCAGCTACGGTTAAATATAGCTCTGAGTCATGTTTTTGCCGGTCATGTGGCAAAATGACTCATCATTTTCCTCATCACAGCACGACCACAAGCGATCCAAACACAACATTGCTATCAGGCTCCGTTGATGGGAGAACATCAAGGTATTATATTTTGTATTGAAGAACACGCTTCATTGGATAGTTGGTTCTACTGCAGCCTGAACTTGTTTATATCACGATAACTAAGCGCACTTAGTGCGGCAGTTAGTTGGCGACCATCGTGTTCGCCACGACTATCCATTCAATGGTAGATATTGATGGTTATATGGCAGCGTTCAGCAATCAAACATGAAGTTAGGTATAGACCCATCAGCCTATAGATTAGTTGTAGGGTAGGGCCCGCCTCCCGGTATGGGCGCCAATCACCTTCGTCTGTCAGTAGTCGTTCAAAGACCAATGTTTTTGGCAGGGTCGGCCTCCAATATCTACACTTATCGCATTTATCGGCGCCCAAATCCAGTTCGTTCGTAAGGAGAACCAACAAGCGTCGGTGTGGGAAAAAAACGCAAGTCAGCCACGGGACACAGATCAGGAAGTAATTCGCACCACATTGTACTTAATGCACACGCACAGACATATCTTATTTACCGATGCCGTAAAACATGCAGGCACATCCAGCATAAAAATACATCCAATTTGAGTGTCAGCACTCTGTTAGACAACTACTAATGCTAGGGACGATAGAAGACAGCACACTGGGTGCAAGAAAACAGTGGCTGGTAATAATTTCATATGTCTCATCTACTACTCTTGTCACATGCCGATGTCATTTACCTCGATCGTCAGTCACAAAAGGAATATGCACTACTGTCGATGTATTCACATGGGCTAGGTCGAAAATTATTGGATGGCAGGAAGAAATCAGCGGAAGAAAATAAATGAATGAGACGATGACTAATCAGGTAAATACGCGTAATTAAACTGTGTTGGTAGTTTTCATTATAGTATGAGGCTGATGGAACGCATCAGTGTACTTAGTTGGGTATAATTGGAGCATGCAAACCAAAAAAAAGTAATTCGGTGGGCGCTGTCGATCAGACCATGAAACAAGTTATAGGTGAACGTGCATCTGGGGGGAAAACGAGCGTTGCATAATGTTGTTTCCAGAAGGTTCAGGCGGTTGTGATCCATGAAATATGGGACAAACATACCTGGTCAAGGTACATCGACACAGCCTGACACGGTGGTGTCCACAGGTATACAGTAGTCTGTATACCCCTCGACCTACTCAGGATACACAGTCACAGTCCAAAACGGTAGCGCCACAGTGATAAATTATTCGTGAAATAGGGTGGAATATACCACTTTCTGAGCACTCAATCGACATCCTTCTCAAAGGAGTATCGACATCCTGTTTCGTGATATTCCCTTATGATATCTTCTTGTATTCTTTCTTAGAGTATCTCGTTGATACGTAGCATGTTCATGCTCTCGATAAGGGATAGTGATACACGAACGTTTCAGAACTCAATGTCAGGTAAATGGATTACCTCTGTGATTTTGCATAAAATGGTAGTTCATATCATAGCTATTTTCTCGCATTCCAGAATATAGCGCTTACTAAATTATGAATCTCAAAGTAAACGATAAAGGTACAGTCGTAAGTGCGCCATTGGCTCAAAGTTGCGTCTGGAAGATATCAAAACCATTTTAAATGATACTAATTCCATAGCAATATTTTAACATCCCATTGTTCTCGTTTAGACATCTCACACCTAACGAAAAACTATTATTCTAACGCTGTAGCGCCAGCATGTGCATAGCGGAGCCCGCACATCCCGCCTCTGTGTCCGGTCACCCCCCCCCACTCGGCACCAGATGTGGCGGCGTGCAAGAGGAGACCGACCAGCGATGGCCAGTGCAGTGTCAGACACGGACAGGAGAGCACGTGCCGACACACGCCGACCAGACCGGAAGAGGAGAGCACGAACAGTTCTGCTCGTCCCGACAGACGCCAACCGGACACTCGATGGCACACTGCGCCAAACAGGTCAGTAGCCGCGCAGCAACACAGTCGCATAGTAATACAGCAACACAGCCATGCAGTAACACAGCCGCGCAGCAACGCAGCCGCATAATAATACAGCAACACAGCCACGCAGCAACACAGCCGCACAGAAGGCGGCCAACGGAGCACGTATCGGCACACACACAGATCACAGACAACAGGGCAGGAACAGCTCTCAAGCTGGGTCTTAGATAAATTATTGTCTCAAAGAATGGGCGTTGACCACAGTGCATGGTACAGTGAGTGACACTGTATATTAGTTGGTGAAGTCCGACAGTTTGTCAAAAGGAACAATGAGGGCACACGCAGGCGCAGCCTGCAGAGAGCTCAGGTCGCGGCCGACTGACCTTCTCCCTCCTCGCGCCGAGGGCTACATATCCGCCCTGAGTCAGAAGTACGAGCACGACCACGTCACCTCTGACCCCGACCTCGACCTCCACGCGCTACACAGTCCACAAGTGAATCACGTCATAACCAGTCGACGCGTCATCACATTACAGGGGGCGGGGATGGCCGGGTGGTTAAGGTGTCGGGCTATGGGTACCAAAGGTCCCGGGTTCGACTCTAGCGCCACTCAGGACATTTCACAATCCCGCGGCCCACCGGCGAAACAGTGTGGGCGGCGCCATTAGCCGTGAATGTGCATAAAGTGTGTCGAGAACCAACCAATAAACAAACAAACATTACAGACACTTGCCAGGGTACAGGGCATAAACGCCTTTATGCCTCGTTGTTGAACAGACACCCCTGTGACAGGACTCGGGCATTCTGTTGTTGGGAAGGCGACTCTGTGAGGCTGAGACTAAATGTCCACATGAACAATGCTAAAATTCCCAAAGCGCCTGGTTCACTACGCCAAGAACTGCCAAGTTTCCACCATCAATTTACTGCAGCAGATTGGAGCACCACGAAGTACCTGCAGGAGAACGGAACCTGTAATAAACTCCTTATAGATTATGTGTCCATTCATGGCAATGCATTGCTTAAATGCATTGCCCATGAATTATTTAGCCTCAACCCTCTACAACAATAATCGGGTACTTTTCCACTAAAATAAAATGCTGGCAGAATGCCCTACCATGCAGTCTGAAAGGCACCACTGCTCCTATGAAAATACGCGGGTGTCCTGTTAAAGATAATACCGTGACAGAATATCAGAGTAATCCGGACACTCATTGATAATAATGCCACTGTGACACGACACCAGCGCCCTCTCATCAAAATCCCAGCAAAATATCGCTCCCTCAGTGCGTTATCCATGACGAGAGGACTCTGTTGGGCTGCACAGCAGGGACGGAACTTTTTATACTTTTGGCGTTTTCAATGCAATACCAATCATTTCCAAACTTAGCATTACGCCTGCGATGATGCATGGAAAGAATGGACTCCAGTCGACCCATGAACATCAATCATCTTGGGAAGTCCTCATCTATGCCGCAAAGTATAAAGGAAGGGTCACACAGCAGATCTTAGATCTCAAAAACTAACCCGCCGATTTCCTGGCAGATATTGGAAGTCGATTCCAAGATTTCTAGGAAACAAGTTTCCATGCTTTGACATAACTAAATATACGGACCAAAAAGGTGGGAAATAGGAAAGTTTTCCAGATCCCACTGTTTCTACATTTCGTAGTCCAGTTTGCCATAGCTGGTACCATTCCACAACCAATGAAATAATCTGAAGCCCAAGTTAGAACACATTGATTGTTAAAAAAAAACATAGGCGAGTCCAATACGTGTGCAATTCTCGGAATAGGGCTCAATTTGTAAATGTACCCTGCACACTCACTCCGTTGTGAACAACATTCCGCCGATTGATGATAGTGCACTCTCGGAGCGCAAAAGGCCCCTGCTATTCGTGATGCCCGTAAAGCGTACTTCTCACTCTCGGGCAGCAAGACGCCCTGCTGTTCGTGATGCCCGTAAAACTTGCCTCTCCATCATCCTGTATTTGTATTCTCCCCTGGAAACTGGCGCCTCTATCATAGAGACGAAACACTGAGGTAAACTAAAGAATACCTCAGTTCAGTATCGTCTTAAAATTGAATAAAATGCATCGCAGGCTCGGTATCTATGGGCATATGCACCAATAAATAATACATCTTATGGCTTTATCCCCTTCTGCATTGCACACAAATTCCACTATTCGCATCCTTCTTTTGCAAACTCGCCCTTTCCTGAAACATTCCATGTTCATAAATATCAATCGTGATTTCAACCATCCGGAAGCAAGCCGGCTGCGGTCACACTGCACGTGAACTCCCTCTGATGCGAGACCAGCCACCCATGAGTGACTCGGGAGGGCCACCTCCCGTGTTTCCCTGAACCGGGTCGCCTTGTGTTCCCACCGGGACTGCGGGCTTCAAACCTAGCTTAGCTGACATGCCCGCTGGGTGCCACGGTAGCGGTGAAAAGCACAGCAAAAAAAGTATGAAACAATGCAATTCAATTATGAACAACATTTTTAAAGGAAATGGATGCATTCCTTCTGTAATTTTCTAAAACTGATTGCAATCAATGATCGAAATTCGTGCAATCAAAATCCTGATCATTTCTGGCACTGGTATGAGACGTGATTCATCATTGAACTTATTTAAAACATGGTGTGCAGTTTCACGAACAAGGACTTTACGCCGAAGCTTGAATGCAATTATTGGATACGGGGTGATTCATATTGAACTGAATATACTGCGACAAACTGCAGCACACTTTCAGACGCGAGCGATTGCAACTTACTCAATCTAGCTAATTATCTGCACAGTAAAATATCATAATTGTGATACCTTTCCCTAGTGGGTTACGACCCTCCAATATGACCAAATCACAGTTCAACCGGTTTCTTCAACTCCGGACACATTTTAAAAAGCAAAGAAAAGGTACTCACCCATCCATATTTGTGCATCGTTTCAAATTAGAGGAGATTTCTGGTCGGGAACAATGAGGCTCAACAATGCCATCTGTCCACCCCACCACAATAAAACGTTCGGGCTCCTCCTACGTTGAATCCGTCGCCGACCATGTTTCAAACTGCTGAGGTTGGAGCAGATTGATTGGAGTGGTCACTTTTTGGCACGATCGTACGGACAGCAACCTGTAATATGTCATGCGTTCGTTTTATTGTGCAATACCAGTGAGTACCATGCTGCTGCCATGCCAGTGTAGGCCTATCCTTACTGACAAAATTATAGTATGGATCAAAAATTCCTCCCTGCTGAACCTGATATTATACGAAGGCAGGTGCAACAGGATTAAATGGCGATATGTGGAATAACGTTCATATACAGAACTGGTACTGATTTAGTCATTGTGTGGAATGTTTTGCAGGCCCGCTATTGTTAGTTCTTTGCATATATCAATATTTTTACCTCCAAATGACCCCCCTTGTTTTGCAGTGCGGCGATACTATGCGGCATGGCGTGCCACCATCCAGTTTGCCATGGCGTGACGGGATTTGTTGTGCCCGTGTCGTGTCCCGTACCAGTTTTTGTGGAAAAGTGGCAACTCTAGTCATGATAGCCTCCGTGACGTTACTGTCATGATAGCCTCCGTCTCCTACTATTGTTGAGGAACAGCACCGGCAGCCACCTACACAGGCCAGAATGTGCCCCTGGGACGGATTGTTTCGATGCTACGCAGGAGCATCACTGGCAGCCACCTACGCAGGGCAGCGTGCGCCTCTGTGACGTGTTGTCTCCTACTGCTACGCAGGAGCATCACTGGCAGCCACCTACGCAGGGCAGCGTGCGCCTCTGTGACGTGTTGTCTCCTACTGCTACGCAGGAGCATCACTGGCAGCCACCTACACAGGCCAGCATACCGTCGTGCGGGCCCCAAGAATGTCGTCTGTGCGGTGGCCGAGGTGCACTCGACCTCGCCGACGTTATCGGACTCATTTCCGGCGTGCTCAACGCGTTCTGCACACCAATACAGCATAAGGAAAACACGCGTATAAGTAAGGAGCAGGACACTGCTACCCAGCACGGGCATCACGCTGCTGTCGAGCCCGGACCATACGCCGCTGCCAATAGCTGCACCAGCACCAATCAGAGTCTGGCTGGTGCCAGGTGCAGACGCGTGCCGCTCTGTCCCAATGGATGCTGTGCCCGTGAGGAGCAGGAGGCCGCCGTCCAGCCCGGACCACACCCCACTGCCAGGAGCTGCACCAGCACCAATCAGAGTCTGGCTGGTGCCAGGCGCAGACGCGTGCCGCTCTGTCCCAATGGATGCTGTGCCATGACGAGGAGCGAGACGTCCACGTGCCTACTCCGAAAACTTGGATTCGCCATGAATAGGGCATGCCAGATCACCACGACTAAGCAACCAACCAGGCCAGGTAAATAAATCAGCCTACTTTCCAAAAGTGTGAACATATGCATTTATGAAATATCACGATTTATCACCTGTACAATTTATATATATATACATATATATATATATATATATATATATATATAGCTTGTACAAAATTATATCTTGTACATGTAGGGATAAGTCATGTTAAAATTCCAATTCCGTCTATCTCCCGTGTGGTGACCCCTAGCGTCCGACTTCGGTGTGGTGACCCATAGCGTCCGTATCCGGTGTGGTGACCATGACCGTCCGTCTCCGGTGTAGTGATCCCCACCGTCCGTCTCTGGTGTGGTGACCTCCATCGTCCGTATCCGGTGTGGTGACCCCCACTGTCCGTATCCGGTGTGGTGACCCCACTGTCCGTCTCCGGTGTGGTGACCTCCATCGTCCGTATCCGGTGTAGTGACCCCCACCGCCGGTCTCCGGTGCAGTGACCCCCACCGTCGCTCTCCGGTGCAGTGACCCCCACCGCCGGTCTCCGGTGTAGTGACCCCCACCGTCGCTCTCCGGTGTAGTGACCCCCACCGCCGGTCTCCGGTGCAGTGACCCCCACCGTCGCTCTCCGGTGTAGTGACCCCCACCGCCGGTCTCCGGTGCAGTGACCCCCACCGCCGGTCTCCGGTGCAGTGACCCCCACCGCCGGTCTCCGGTGTAGTGACCCCCACCGTCCGTCTCTGGTGTGGTGACCCCACTGTCCGTCTCCGGTGTAGTGACCCCCACCGCCGGTCTCCGGTGTGGTGACCCCCACCGTCAGTCTCCGATGTAGTGACCCCCACCGTCCGTCTCCGGTGTGGTGACCCCCACCGTCCGTCTCCGGTGTGGTGACCCCCACCGCCGGTCTCCGGTGTGGTGACCCCCACCGTCAGTCTCCGATGTAGTGACCCCCACCGTCCGTCTCCGGTGTGGTGACCCCACTGTCCGTCTCCGGTGTGGTGACCCCCACCGTCCGTCTCCGGTGTGGTGACCCCCACCGTCCGTCTCTGGTGTGGTGACCCCCACCGCCGGTCTCCGGTGTGGTGACCCCCACCGTCCGTCTCCGATGTAGTGACCCCCACCGTCCGTCTCCGATGTAGTGACCCCCACCGTCAGTCTCCGATGTAGTGACCCCCACCGTCCGTCTCCGATGTAGTGACCCCCACCGTCAGTCTCCGATGTAGTGACCCCCACCGTCCGTCTCCGATGTAGTGACCCCCACCGTCCGTCTCCGGTGTGGTGACTCCTACAGTCTGTCGTCAGCGTTACGGCTTCACAATGCGGCTTCAGCGGGCCACGCCACCGACACCGGTCACCTGGCCGGCACTGGAAAGGACGGCGGGGCGCTGCAGGTCGCAGCCGGCCGGCCACACTATCAGCAACTCCTGTACGCTATCAGACACCAGCTGACCAGCTCCGAGCGACGCCAGCTGCTGGAGAGCAGCCGGCAGCTGCTGTGCCAGCTGGTGGGCGACAAATGTGTGCCGCACGTGCGCCAGACGCTAGTCAGCCGTTCGGACGTGCGCAATGCCCTGGTGCACCACGTCAGTCGGCTGGTGACCGGCTTCATGGGCACACGGCCGCACGGTGCAGCTGATTGAGATGTGAACTTCGTACGGATCTCATAGTCGCATCACCTTCTGGTTCTGAACATGCTTACATTGAACCATTCCGCAGCGACACGTGTACTCGTTGGACTAGTCACGCCATCGCATACTCGGATGCCATATTCTCTTACTTGTTTTCCAAGCGCTGTTACCTTGCTAAGATATTGTGTTCGTTATTCTTCGACTACTTGTGTATTCACATCGGTATGCAGAAGCTTTAACCTTCGAGACATGACAATGTAAAAAGCGCTATAAAGCACTAATATTTGTTGAGACGAATTTCTCGATATGCAGCGGAACTGACCGCAGCATATGGTAGAATGGCACAATCATACAATACCTAGGAATATTCTGTTCGCGACTGCGCATATGGTGTTGCTATGTAAACAAACACAAAACAGCACACCTTTTTCAAGATAATATTTTAAAGGATAAGGCTCACTTCGATGTTTTTAAGTAGGCTAGGAGCGAATAATTTTGTCCAAAGTTTGCAGGAGGAATATTGGATAGGAGCAGCGAAAGGAATGTTTATCGAAAGCTTGAAGCAGAGCTTCTTCGCGAAGTAGTGGTTGGTTGGTTATTGGTTTTCAGGACGAGTCGACCGCTGTGGCCATATAGCGTCGCCAATCTCTATGGCTGAGAACGGTGTCCATCCGAGAAGGCTCCAGTGAGTCTGCCCGCAGCGCACTAAGTGCATTATCCTCTCCTCCCGCTTAATGCTTCTTTTTTTCCTCTGTCGAACCCCCACCACCACTGGAGGAAATATCCCCCGATAAAGATTTCTTGGTCCGCCCTTGCCACCTGAAAACACTGAATCCCAATGCACACATCCAAGCCTTTTCCCTGCTGTACCCCACACATCTGCGGCTTTCGACAGGACAGTTGACGTTAGCACCCACAGCGTTAAGTCTTCCGCTGGAATGGCCCATTGCAGTTTGGCGCAAATGACGTGTGCCAAATATAAGTAAGCGTTTGTGACCATATGGGAAATGCGCTCATTATAATTGTACACCACATGGCATAAGTATACAACGCGCAAAATAAGTGGGACATAAGCGCTGAAAGCATGTAAATGCTCTTGGACACAAAAGCATTTACGTGCCCAAATATGAATGAAACAAATTGCATCGATGCATACATCCTTCAAACGTTGAAAAATAAACAGGACAGTTGGTGTTACAAAATGGATGGATGGTTATACTAAACTAAAACAAAGAAAAATGGTGTTTCATATTCGACCAAAAGGTAAATTTGGAGATGGCTGGTGTTACAGAAGAAGAGGTTAGTGTTGCAACTGCACTGTGTGCAATACTAGAGCCTGCAAAACCTATGCCTGCAAACAGCCAACCATTGGTTGCCTGTTTGGTGGGTGGGCCAGGCCTATGCCTGGCCTATGCCAGGCCTATGCCAGGCCCATGGCCTGGCCTATGCCAGGCCTATGCCTGGCGGAGACTAAGCCATCTGAAAAGATTCAACAAGCCTGAAGAGGACATGAGTTCCAGAAATAATTGCATGGCCTCCAGGATTTATTTCCTCTGAGGAATGTTTCGCTTTGATACCGAGGAATCCTTTTCAGTTGCCCACGCACATTCGCCTACTGGGATGACTTACTTCAAAGCAAAACAAATGCTCGCACTTCCATCAAGAGAGAATCCAGAGACACGTTCAACTGTCTCTAGTCTTTACCAGCCAGCCCACCGCTACGAACAATTTCCAAGCCAATGAGCCACTTAGACAAGGTGATGTATTCGACAGACAAAATATGGTGCATCGCTGAGAAGAAATATGCTGGGATGCGAAATAAAATTGGTCAACAGTATGGTACCCTGAACTCGTTTATGGTTTGCATAACAGCAATATTCAACTTCATCGAGATAATCGGATTTTCATTTTCAAATATTCGGGAGGAGGGGGTACCTTGTCCCTCCTTCACAATGATCGTGACCGCCTCAGCGCGCACGTAGAAGTGTCGAACACACAAACCATCATGGTAACTAATTGCTTCCCAGTAGGCTGCCATCCTACATGGTGGCCGGACATGAGATGCATTTGTCGGGTGCGCACTGGTAGGGCGGCCGAACCGTCGTGGGCTCTGCTCGCACAGCCCTTGCTCACGATGTCCACTGAGCCAATACAGCACTGGTGTGGCCTTCGTCTGACCCGCAGTTGCTGAGCACACAATGCCTGCTCAGAGCCCACGTCAGCTCGCAATGTCTCGGCGCGTATCCTTCTGCGTTAACAATTTACGTGGGCAGCACACAAGTAGAAGCAGTTTAATCCAGTACACCAAAATATCGTTGTTGTGATGGTACTGAAGTTGTAGAAATCAAGAATCCAGAAAGTTCAACTATGCCAAATTAATGATGCATGCGACGAGACGCTTCGGAAATTGCCTTGCCTATTGCTGTGAAATTCACAGAGACAAGGTGACATTTCCATAGTTCATCGTGTCAAATAAAAAAAATCTGGAAAAGGACGCGCAGCACCAAACATGCTTGCATCCTGATTTGGAAAATGTGCATTGTAATACAGAATTCTTATCGGAAACCTGAAGAAAGCAATGTATTCATAACATAGAGAAATAAATGAATTCCGTCTATTTTTCTGACCACTTTTCTATAAAGCACCATCGGTCTGTCATATGTACCATTAGTAAAATATTGCATCATATACTGGTTTGTGGAGGGTTTACATTGATATTTACGTCCTAGGGAGCAAATGTCAAACAATTTTACGTTTTACAAACAAGCAATAATACGAACATCTGACGCCTACATGAAAATGAATATTAACACACTGTCTCAGCCCCAGGTGTGGTCGACCAAGGGCAATAGATCATGGGAATGGAGATGGCGGGTGTAGCCTACCCGTTCGGGAAAACGATGGACCTGTAAACGCTTCCGAGATTTCAACCGATCGGGACAGTGGAACTGTTCTGAAGGTTCCCATATGTTGCCAAAACGTGCACCATGAGTGCGTTATTAGCACAAGCTGTCACATAATTTCAGAAAGCACCGTTGCCAAAATCCATCAGCCTGGTACGAAAAAAGGTTCGCGACAAATTGCATGCATGGATATAATTACAGAATTGTCAACATGCTGCATGAAGGCTCCACAAAGCGCTAACAGTCAGACAAAATTGGTGCGGTGCAAATGATCGCCGGCTTAGCAGTCCGGATGAAGGTTTTTTGTCTGTACTGTAGTGCACCTATGCACATACATAAGCACTACAATTGTGCTATTTTGCATTTCACAAGTGTTCGTTTGCAACAAGTACCATGTCTCGTCCCGTTTGGTGACGAGCAAGTGTGTTGGTGAGACCGCACGAGATTGCTCATGAATATACCAAAGGTAATATGAGCGACCTGGCCCGGCTTAATAACTACTCTTTGAAACCTTCACATGTTTTACCGTTTTAAGTCTTCCTTTCTACATTCGTACTTGAGTCTCATTAACGTTTATTTTTTTTCCAGGCTTTGGAATAATATTTACTTTGAAATTTCTGCATTATTTGTTCCAAAAAGCTTTGTAGATTGCTCCAAGGCTTCCCATGTTGGATCACCATAGGCGGCGAGGCACGCAGCCCGCACAGCCTCTAGTGGTCGGTATCGCGCCACCGATCGCGTCATGGTGGCCGACCCCGTACCTGGTGCACAGGAACCTTATGGTACACATATTGCTCTCTCTCAAGTCCAGCGCCTCAAAGTCGGTCTTATACTAGCAACTGAACAAGCTGGCACGCAGTCGTTTTCGAAAGATTTTACGCAAGACCGCTCGCCTTCTGAAGTGTTTTACAAACTTGACAGTGGCATCTAAAATCCAAGCGCGTAGCAAGCCCTAAGTCTAGATTAGGACTGACAATACGAATGACAGAACCATTCAAAAGTAGCTTAGACTAGATGGACCATATCTACGCCAGGACACCCCAATCTATTTGTGATGACCCCTCCCTTCCCCAGAGAAGACAGTGTGGGCACAAATCTATACCATCTTCGCAAGCTAACGATATGCATTTCGCGTTTTGCAAATATATTGCAGCTACAAAAGGCTATGTTATTTACGATATAAAAAAACACGATCCCGACCCTTGAACAGTGATTTATTATTTGTGAATTATTCATGTCTTTTTTATTTATTTATTTATTTAGTATTTCACAATACATGTCGTCCACGTGCAGTGGCTATTATGGACAGCCTAGGGTGGATTATACCACTCTCTGAAGACTCATTCTACATCCTTCGCCAAGAAATATTAACATCCTGTTCCTTGATGCATGCTGATGAAGTCTTCGTGTCTCCTTTCTAACAGTATCTCGTTTATAAGTAGCATGTGCATGCTTTTGATAAGGAATGGTGAGACACGACCATTTCGCAATGCAATTTGAAGTAAAGGGAGGACCTATAATGTGATATGGCATGTCATTCCAGTTGATAACATAGCCATTATCCTTCCTATCATGAATACCTCTTTTTAAATTACGAATGATGATAAAAGTACAGCCATGAGTATCTAAACCATTGGCTCCAATTTTGCTCTGAAAGACATCAAAAACATTTTAAATGACACTAATTCCACGATAAATATCGGGATCCTACTGTGTGCTTTTTGACATCTCATACCTAATGAAGAAATATTATTTAGCCCTGCCCTTGAAGCACACATGGTATGAATAGCATTCTCAGTAGGGGTGTGTACCCGGCGCTATGAACTATGAAGAACTATGAATTCCTAACCCGGCGTTCATAGTTCTCCCGACGAGTGTCTAGAAAGCCATAGAGAAGGGTTCCCCCAATTAGATTAAATGAGGACTCCAACGTTACTCGTGTTTCCTTCAATTTGCAATTAAAACAGACAAATTCAAACGATAGTGTTTGCTTGAAGTTGAACAGCATCAGTTCCCATGATCAAGTTGAAGGGAAACTGTGCTGCACTATCAGGAATCATGGGCTTATGGTATCGTGTCTGGATCTCAACTAGTGGAATGAAATACAATTTTAGAAGCAGCAAAATACCAGTGCGGAATTGATGCAAGTGTTCGCTCAGAACCCTGAAAAAATGACGACAGGTTGGTAGCTCTATAACTTAGTGATATGCAAAAAATGAGGACAGGTTTATGGCTCTGTAACTGAGTGATTCGCAAAAAAGGGCAGGTTGATGGCTCTATAACTGAGTGATTCGGAAAAACTGAGGAAAGGTTGATGGTCCTATAACTGAGTGATTCCCATCGGCAACACATGACAAATTTCACTAGTTGACAAGACTTTGGTCTCTTTCCACTGGGAGAGAAGATTGTTCCTGAGAAGAAGAAAAACTTCCAAGATAATAATCCTGAAACGAGTCAAAATCACAAGTATGTGGCGATTCGCATACCTCGTTACATGGCAGAAATCACACATAAGTTGCCAAGGAAAAAATTAATGTCATGTTCCGTAAAATCTACACCATTGGGCACCCTTGAGCATTGTTGCGCAACTCCAGAGGGTCCTGGTAATATGATGATACATACTGACAAAGCATGGAACAGACAACCTTGTAATGCTTTCAGGAACACTAACGATGGCACTAGTCGGATAGGTGAGACTTATCGAATCCTGATGGAATCAGGTACAGATTATCTTTTATCAAAAGGCAAGATACATTGAACCTGCACGACACTTTACCTAGATGAACGTGGCTTCAGAAAACAACACAGTTTAACCAAACAGTTCTGGTGATAAGACTCGTTCACTCATGAACGACATGAAGCCATGATGCCATGAACGACACTGCAACGACATGAAGCCCAGTAGTTGTTGGAATCTGTTATAATCACCATACAACAATCAGGAGCTTCAGGTTCTTGCATCCACTAGTTATAACTCACCTTATCAGGCATAAGCAGAACCCATAGAAAGTCCCAGGCTTGTGGCAAGGCTTTTGCATCAGTTAGCCAACGACTAGCTGCTTGCATTGCCTCTGGGTTTGCTGGTCCATATAGCTGACGGATTGCTTCACGAAGGGTATCCACCGTTACCGGCAACTGATTAATGTCACTGGCCATGTTGAGGTCCTTCTAGCTTAGACCTAGAAATAGGGAACGTAGTTAATGCTGTAGATCCTACAAGGTAGTGTAGCATATATAAATCAATCGTACAGTGGATGGCTATAAAAAGGTGGAAACAACAAAATTGTAGGTCTAGTTAAGCAACTTTAAATTTGGAAACAAATGATAACAATCAAATATAATTTAGAAGAGTAGGAGGCCAAGCCAATTTTAAGGATAATTTTCCATTCATCACCCAGAAGGTGAATAGCTATGGTTTGTTTGTTTATTGGGTGGTTCACGACACACTTTATGCACATTCACGGTTAATGGCGCCGCCCACACAGTTTCGCCGGTGGGCTGCGGGATTGGGAAATGTCCGGAGCGGTGCGAGTGTCGAACCCGGGACCTTTGGCACCCTGAGCCACCCTAACAATACATATAATTGAAGTCAGATTATAGTTCACAGAATTCACAAAGGTAGCTTCAAAATTTGTACCTTGCCAGAGTTAGTATCAGTGTTGATGATATACGAAAATGTGCGAAAGTATGTGTTTGAATGGACGTTATTGTGTTCTTTTTTTGTTAGAGGATATTGGTATGCTGGTACACACCTATGTTATTATGCATGAGTTATCTCCATATGAATCCGATTTCAACATTTCTGTACTCCCTCTATACATTTCTGTACTCCCATCTTGACCCTGGGAATTCTGTGGGCATTACTAGCTTGCTACCAGTCCGCCGATTTTCCGGGGTCGCATTTCCTTTCTACTAATTGGTGGTGGTCTATCTGCAAAATAAAAAGAAGAAAAAAAAACAGAAGGGATGCAAATTGTATTTGCATAATCACATTCTATTGCATTCTTCTTTGCATACTGAGGCACCCTTGTGTTGGTTGCCCTGATCTATGGACAGATCACCAAGGAATGCCCCAAATTGAAAGACCCAATGAAGGGGCATACAGCTAAAGGAGATAGGCTGCTGCTGCATGTGATATGGGGGACAACAAAAAAATCAAGTGCCTTGATTCATGCCTGCATACACTAAATGTATGTCTGAGCAGAGCTAAGCAGGGCTAGGTGTATATAAGTGCAGGCACCACTGAATTTGTATTTTGCTTTGGATGCAACATTTCAAGGAAAAAAATAACCATTCCAAAAAGTTGGTTTTGAGTCATTTTGTATTGGAAAATAATAATAACTCACAAATTTCTAAATTCCTTGGATTTGGAAAGCTTAATAGGTGCCTAACTAGATGCATAAGTATAAGCTCAGAGCAACACACTCATAAAATGCAATCATGATTTGCATAAGTTGAGATTGAAGAATAACTTTGCTCCAAATCAGGCTGTTTTTTTTTTTTGCTAGCTGGACTGATATGTTTGTCCTGGAAACACAAGTGAACACAGGGCTGACTAAGCAGCACATCAAAGCCCAGTAAGAGCCCACTGGTTAATAAAACACTTCCTCATTGGGCTTTCAGTTCTAGTATTTTCCACTTCATGTACCTGCCTAAGTAGGTGGGTATGTAACTTGCTCTTGCCCTGTAATCCTCTTATTTTCATGAATCAATGGGAACATTCATACACAAAACATGGCCAACAAAAGTAGAATGGACTCCACTCCAAAATGACTGCATACCTTGTGCTTATTATGAAACAAATGCACCATATATGGCGATACGTGCCAGATGCATGCCTTTGCCAACCAGTGTTTTGAGTCTAGGATACAAATGTGAACTTCAATTTTCACCATAATTATGAGTCACTAATGCATATTTGTTTCCAGTTCCTCAATTTTGCTACTTTCCAGTGGATTCCACCATTTGTAAGAAAATAACGTACAAAAATATTTCCTAGCTCTATTCAGGTGAGGCACAGCCTTAGTGCCTTACATGGGCTGACAGCCCCTGGTCAAACTAGGTCACATGATATTAGGTCACAAGCTCATGATTTCAGAATGCATGTTAAAAAAATATAGAAATTGACACAAAATTCAGTGGACCATGGTGAGCTCAGCAATATATAGTAGAATTTCTGTTACTCCTCATTAAATTCCAGGTCTCCAAAGACTTTGGTGGCCACTCGAAAACTGATGACAACAATGCTGTAACTCATGAACTGTTGCTCTGATCTTTCCAAAAATTGCACAGCAGGATTATAGAGACCCTATGTAAGTATTTTCATCAAAATATAAAGTGTAATTTGTCCACTTCACTTGTTTTCAGATTTGTTATTAAGACGTTTCTGCCATTTGTTTCACCCTTGGCCTAGCAATGAGCTAAAGCACTTGTGTAGCACATCACTCAAGAGCAGATGACTAATATTATCATCCCATCACATGCCACAGATATCAAGAGGCTTCTATTGCAGTAATATGATTGATGCAAGGTTGATGATGTGGCTACATTCACCTTACTGCAGCATTTGTAAGTGAGAAATGGCATGGTAAGGAAATGTCTCTACAGCATCAACCTCCCAGCAGTACACATCTCAGTTGGATTTACCCACTAAATTAAACATCCCATACACACTCTGGTGCAGTCACAACAATATTCTAAACAAATATTAAAACAGGCATGATAAATTAGCACAAAAACAACTGCATACCTGATTTTGATATGTATATTTTTGTGGTGAAACATTGTTTTTTTTTTGCTTCAAAAGACAAGATATCAAACTTCATTTCTCCACTTTTTGAAATCACACTGGTTGTCCTGATAGTTAAAGAGGTAATGTGACCTTAGGTCACTATGTACAATTCCAAATGGCCTGTAATTAAACATTTTCAAATAGCCAAAAGATGCAGTTGAATATTGTGAGACTACTGATATATAGTTATGTACAATTCAAGCTGTTCTTCATTGGATTAAAGGCCAAAAGACAGCCTAGTTTGGTGACATATCAGAAATGCCCGAGGCTTTAATCAGGGTGGGAAACTTACTTTCCAGGTTTGGAATTGGAGTGCAAACAGATTTCTTCCAGAGTACATTTTCATGGACATATTATTTTTCATGCATGGAATCTAATTGCTGGTAACCAACAGGAAAATCATATGTACCTGGTCAGTATCTATGTGATGCATACATAATACACATCATAATATTTGGTCACATCAAAGCATACAAACAAAGAAGTGAGGAATGGATGGCACTGTGGGACAGAGAGCTGTGATGAGCTCGGCTTTGTCTCTCATAACTCATGGGAACAATGCACTTTTCTTTCACTCTTGGTCTCAATACAAGGCTAGCCAAATGAAAAGCACAAATTGCACCCTCAGCTCAGAGCACACACCTACCTACATACTCAGCCAATTCCCTGTGCAATACAGACCCAACACCACTATCTCACACTCAACAGTCAGAAGTGATGGTGGTGCGCAAAGCAAACAATCATTCAAGGCCTTGTGTTTGCAGTATGGCACTGTTAAACATGTGTTTAAAGTTGCTAATGGTTATGACAGCATTTAAAAAATACCTTGCATCAATTGGTTGAAAGACAGTTTTCAGAACAGCAAATTCCAACAACAACAACAAAGCAAATTCCAATTAGCAGCCTCTGGGCCTCCAGATGTCTCTTAAAACTGCCAGTTTTTCCACTATAGGATGGCTCAAAAGCAGGTTTCTGGAGATGCATCAGTGAATTCATAGTGACTGGAGGCCACTGTTCAGTGTGCAGACATGAGGGGTTTGGCTCATTGTCATCAGCATTTCCACTGGTTGTGGTTTGCTGTGGCGTGTGTTTGGGTGTTGTCTGTGCGCTTGATGGTACGAAAAGTGGATAGTTTATTTGGTAACTGTAAGTAGAATAACATGTTTGGTGGACATTTTCTTCAATCTTGTATTAGTTTTTTAGTGGTATTTTTGTTCCTTCTGCATGTTTGTGTCAGAGTACATGTGGAGGCCATTCTATCCAGGATGAATCTGGAGTGCAAAAATGTTTTAAGAGATGAAATATCTTAAGAAGTGCCTTAATTCCACCCTGGCTTTAACTTTTCACAGTTGACCTGATCTTTCTCAAAATGGCACCTCTGGATTTGTCACATCAGATAACCACATGCAATTTGTTTTTAAATCTGGTGTTATGCCCTTGCGTATCTGGTGATAGTGATATTCTCATCATCATATCTATGATATTATTTTGTCATGTCATATCTTCATAGGTATGATATCATCATACTGCATGAAACAAAATAGATGGAGCTCCTCACATGATAGAGAGATTATGGAACATGGAGCATTTATGTAGTGGAATAGGCAACCTGAAGAATAATAATTCAAATGGCAAAATAACAGGATTTTCCACTGTATGACACTTCAATGTGGCATTCTAAGAAACAAAACAAACATTGTTGAAATACTCATGTACTTGCTCATGGACATGAGTAAGATGATGGACTATTCATTCCCATAGGAGATGCAATGCTTTATAATTGATCATGTTTTGTAATTAAAATATTTTTATTTTAAACATGAAGATTAGTTTTTGCTAGGCTCAAAAAGAAAAAGAACCAATGCTATTTTGGGTTAGATTAGGCTAGCATATGTGTGGTTAATTTATTTAACTTAGATTAATTCAGGCTGCATTATGGTAACAAGTTTGCCACAAACTGAAGAGTGTGCATGTCCTATAGGAATGAATGGTCATCATCCTAGTCACATTCAAAACTGCATTTCTACACTATTTTGTGTTTAAATGCCATATATAGTTGAGTGGAAAAAATTTCAAAAAGAACTAATCTTCTCAGAAGCATGCAATTTTGTATTTCCAAATAACTTCCAAAAATGAAAAACACTTTTCTAGCCATAACCTTTTCCTTTTAGATGGAAACACATGAAAGACACCTCAGATGGGCACCTGCACACCAATAAAATATAGTGAAAACCTGCAGTGGCTTGCAGTTTGAAGGAGGCTTCTGCCGGCAACCTGCAAAATTGCATACCATCATGCTTCCAAGATATAATCCATGATACTCAATGTGTTGCAGGTTTTTACAATAACCTCTCCATTTTAAAGTGAAGATTATACTTACATGCAAGTGCAAACCCACCACTTGCAGGCTACGGTCTTCTTTGTCAGCACGTGCCAAAATAGAGTTAGAGCCTTATGGGTCTGTCCAGGGCCCTGTCATCCACATTCCTTCTGCGTGTCGGGTCGAAGGGTACAAATGACGTCATCTGGGGTACCACTTTTGGGCCGTTTTAATAGTTTCATGCATTTTAAAATGGATATATTTTTAATTCAACTCACTTTCTAAATCCCTCAATATCACATCTATGCTTTTGGAATCGTATTGAGCTGTTATTTTATCATTCTCAGTTAGGCTGCGAATTAGGCGACGATCATCACGAATGCAGCGTTTTAAGGCACTCATTTTCTCAAATTCTTAGTCATAACTAGCACAGTTGTTTACAAAGCTCCGTCGTAGGTTGTTTTGTGCTTGGTTTTATGTCTGTCGCACCTTGTGTTCGATGTACGTGCGTTTTAGTTTTAGTTGTATTGTGTAGTGTTCTGTCGTGGTGTGTCTTTATCATCTGGAAGAAAGATATGGAAAGAATAGATTGTCAACCAACATGTTTATGTTTCCAAGAGATGAAAATGCATATTAGACCTGGTTGACAGTGAAAATGATCTCATGGAGTTATAAAGACATAAAGACATAAAATATGAGTGCAACTATGAGCCACAAGGGCCCTTCTTGGTTTCACTCTGTACACTGAACCAGTTGCCCACCAAATCTGTCAATCACCCTTCCCTGTAATACTGAAACACCGCAAGATTATGGGTTCGAGTCCCGCAACCAGCGGAATTACCGAGTCCACCCGCGACCAATCGGATTGAGAAGTTGGCGACGCTATATCGCCTTGCAGTTAATTACGTCGTAAAGGAACCCAAGGTTCTTTTTCTGCTTCAGGTGTTTGCTTCTCCCAATATATGTCTTGCGTTGTGCTTCCTGAATGTATCGTTTTAATACGCACTCTGTTGGGCGCCGGAATATATATATGTATATATATATATTCATGTGCGCGAAATGACGAACGCAGTCCATGCGCCCAAAATGAACATTCACTTCCACCACAGAGTACGCAACCGAGAAACAATCGGCAGTGGGAGTGAGGGCCTTCCTCAATCTTGGCAGTCTCGTCTTCTCCAGATACATGCTCCTCGTATTAAAGTCTGATCGATAAACAACTTTTGTTGCCGTATTTATGTCGTGCTGTACTGCAAAATGCGATTTTTTTTTATTTAAAATTTAGTCTCAGTTGTTGCTGGGGTGGCTTTAGTGACCAGGGTTCAATTGCTAAGCAGAGCTTGTTGCGTGAACCCTCGCCCAACCACCCGATCCACGAATTCCTTTTCAACGGAAGAATTTTGATCGAAAGTTTAACGTGCCGTCAATACACCGACACGGCCGCCCGGTAGCTCGTCCCCGGCCTTATCGGGCCAACTGCCAACTCACACTCCCGACCGGGGGCTAAAGGCGAGCGCGCGAAGCGACCCGAACCCGGTGTTGCCAGGACAGGGGAGACCAGCACAGGCCAGCGCTCTAACCAACTGAGCTACCTGGGTGGCATTTCAGGTTGCACAACGCGAATAAAGAAAGCATATTTTAAAAGTAAAATATTTTCCTTAGTTAAAAATAGAACACATTTAATTAAAAAGATGTATGGTATTACGTGGCAATTGTCCATTCCAATCACAAATTAAGCTGTTATTAAAGTTGCTTCCGAGCTGGTCTGGCATAGAAATTGCTGTTACCCCTGCATTATTGCATGCATGACATAAGTTTGATTCACATGGCGTCAGCGACGCAGCCAATTCATTTCGACTGAAAATGCCGAATAACGGTGTACGAACATGGGCAAAGCCACGGTGGGGAATGAACGGGGATGCTTCCCCAATCTTGCCAAGTTCCGCGTTAAGCCTTTGACAATGCATGATAATCGAACCGAAATCCTCATGCGGGCATCGGAAATCCGTCTTAGCGCTTACGGGTTCCACAAAGTTGTTGCCGAATCTAAATCGAGCGTTCATGGTACGAAAAGCATGATTTTTTTTTATTTTGCGCCGGCACTCCGGAAAGTTCAGGATTGTCACCGAAATATTTTAGCAAACGTCTGCTCCTGTTAAAGCAATGCTTGTCGCAGTCCTGGTGGCGTGTGTTCGCCGTGTATCGTAAAAGGCGTGGAACCGAGCTTAGAACTGGCATCGCTCTGACTCCAGCTCGGGTCCAGTCATTTGACTGTTCGGCAGCATGCACAATTGTTGGTTTTGTCACCTTGATAATCATGCACTGTTATTATATGCACACCTCTAGGAGCAGGGACTAATGTTGGTGGGCGTGTACTGGTGGGAGGGAAAGGATAACCGTTAGTTTTTAGCTCAATATTTGTAATGCACTGCCGTAGTGCCACAAACGATTAAATTCAGGGGATCCTGTCTCCTGTCCCACCCCCGATGGTCCGCCGCCCGTGTCAGGAAGGGACTGTGGGCCTGGACACTGCCATAAGCGGTGACGTGCTCCGCGCTTCCTATGCCTGGCTGATTAGAAGTGCCCAACCATAAATTTATGGTGGCAGAAACCCAGCCTTGCAGAATATCTGCGCATTTCCCTTCTCTTTATGAAAAAGATCGTCCCATGTGAACAGTGTCTTAATTCACTGTTACTTCTTAGAAGGACTTGCCACGACGCGCACAAAAAGCTGCCGGCCTCCAGGCTCGAACTGGCTACCTCCGAGTCGGCAAACCGACGCGCTACCAACTGCGCTACCAACGCCGAGTCGCTCCGCCCGCTTAAGTTAAATAGTGTCGATGGATATGACATGTGTCTAAATAACACTATTTCACACAATAACTAACATATTCATGTGAAAGTCTCCCATGATTATCGAAATACCATGAAACAAGCTTTCAGATGACGTATAAATTGCACCACTCACATATACTTGTTAGTCAGGAACGTACGCGGAAAAGTACCATTTCTTGCTGTCGTGATAATCTGCTGAACCCAAATCAGCGCCCAGATGACGTCCCCGGCTGCCAATAAACATTGACAGGGGCCGCATAAAACAACCTACGAGGGGAGCTATGTAAACAACTGCGCTATTTATGACTCAACTGCGCCATCTAAGAATTTGAGAAAATGCGTGCACCTAAACTGCTGCATTCGTGATGGTCGTCGCCTAATTCGCAGCCTAACTGAGTATGATAAAATAACAGCTCAACACGATTCCAAAAGCGCAGACATGATGTTATAGGATTTAGAAAGTGTGTTGAAATGAAAATATTTTCAATTTAAAATGGATGAAACAATTAAAACTGCCCAAAATTGTACCCCAGATGACGTCATTTGTACCATTCGAGCCGAGATGCAGAAAGGCATGGGGATGACAGGGGCCTGGTCAGGAATTATACACCGTGCCCCCAATTGCACCACAAATGTCTCACATCTGTCACATTTGTCGACTGCGGGCACAAAATTGTGTTCTGGGTGACGTCATAGTTCCTACTGCACCGACTGCACCGTATAGATGCTTGCCGAACAGGGCTCTTGTGTTTCATTTTTAGGGGTATTTTTGATCCTGCATATTCGTGTCAGTGTATGGTGTCTGTTCCCGTGGCTCCACCAGAAGGAACTCAGTGGAGGATACTTGAGGATAGTTGAGGCTTTCCCACGGGAACGACCGGTGGAACTTGGTGGAGAAATCAGCTGACAGTGGCTTGAATTCTGCGACAAGAAGGAAGCGTTTGGCGCTGTATCATACATTGGCGAAATCAAGAGGTGAAATTGCTCGAGTGTTTGTTCAGATGATCACTCGGTGTATGTAGTGTGCCTTGTAATCTCAATTCGACCCTGCTCTTTGGCTGGTGGCGGAAAAATACCATCTGGGATTGTGATGGGAATGACTAGTGGAGGTTTGTGGAGTTTAGTGGAGCCACTGGAACAGGCCCCATGTGAGGCCCATTCTATCCAGTATGAGCCCAGAGTGCAAAAATGTTTTAAGAGATTAAATCTCTAAAGAAGTCTGCTGAGTCACCAATAGTACTTGGCCACCCATCAAGTATGGAGCCTTCATATGTTGCATACCTACATGCATGATTTTGCACTTTCTGTCTTACTTACAAGTCTTTCTGTCTTTCTACACTTTTCTATTGTTTTTCCTACTACACTTACAAGTCTTTCTGCATCAAGATATGCTCATTGTAACCTGACATTGCCCTATAAAGACTTTCAAATCATCTGTGAATTTGAAAACATTACTGCTTAGGCCACTTTCAATGTTATTTACAAATATAATGAACAGTAGTGGCCCCAGTACTGACCTTTTGAGAACTCCACTAAGTACATTTTGCCATGATGGCTTTGTACCATTTAGCATCATTCTCTGCTTTCTTTCTGAAAGCCACAACTCTATCCATCTTGTGGTGCTACCTGCAATCCCTTGGACCTGAAGCTGCATCATTAACTGTATGATGTACCTTGTCAAAGACCTTACTAAAGTTGAGATCAGGGGTGTCACCACTGGGGGGCAGAAGTGGCAATTGCCCCCCCTGCCATGAGACTGGGGGGTGCTGTCCCCCTGAAATCTGAGGAGGCCCCCAGGATGAAAATGAAAAAAACCCAGTATGAAAAGTAGGCTATGAAAAAGAGGCACCCAGGATGAAAAGAAGGTACCTCAGGACAAAAAGGAGGTCCCCCATGACAAAAAGGAGGCCCTCCAGGACTAAAAGGAGGCCCCCAGGATGAAAACGAAACCCCCAGGACAAAAAGGAGGCTCCCAGGATGGAAAGGAGGCCCTCCAGGACAAAAAGGAGGCCCACCAGGACAAAAAGAGGCCATCCAGGATAAAAATGAGGCCCCCAAGATGAAAAAGAGGTTATACAAATTAGGGGCCTCCAGGAGGAGGCCACTAATTTGTAAAAAGAAGTCACCTAGGAGAGGGTAGGAGGACCCAGAAATCAAGTGAGTGCCAAATATTGACACAGAGGCCCCAGGACGAAAAGGCCACAAGGACGAAAGGGAGGTCCCCCATGATGAAAAGGAGGCCCCAAGGACGAAAAGGATGCCCTCTAGAACGAAAATGAGGCCCTCCAGGACGAAAAGGAGGCCCTCCAGCCCTCAGTTTCCCATTCCCAAACCATACTAAGATCCTAAAAACAATAGGAGGCCCTAAACACAATGGAGGCCCCCTTTCAATCTCGCCCCCTGGAAGAATTTTGTGGCGACGCCACCTGTCAAGATATGCTACATCAACCTGATTTCCTTGATCAAACTGTTATGTAGCAAAGTTTAAAATGTCCAATAGATTTGTGAGACATGATCACCCTTTTTTAAACCCATGTTTAAAGCATAGGTTTTTAGAATCATAGGTATTGAACATCGAAGTTCTACTCTGTTGCCCAGGGTTGTTGCTGTGCCCATGCTCAGAAATTACCAAACCAAATTCCACCATACCCTCATCAATTGATGCAATGGGGCCAATTTACTTGTCACTTCAATATGGGGATCCTCACCATTACACAAAGCTGCCCCTTAAACTTTGAGCAGCCATTTTGAAACCATTTGAAAAATGCTGCAGTGCCCATGCCCCTAAATGGTCTGACCAAATTCCATAAAACCTTCACCAATTGATGCAGCATAGTCAATTTACTTGGGTCTTGACAATGTGGTGACATTAACCTTGACCTAAGGTCATAGAAGAAGTGCATCTTGTATTATTATATCACAATTGGTGAAATATAACCCCTGTGGGTTATATTGTACACAATTGTCACATTGGTTTCAGGTCAGGGTCAGCAAAATACATAATCGTTTTTGAGGTTATTTCCCATGCCCATACTGAAAGTACTTAACCAAATTTGATGAAGCATTCATAAATGTATGTGGAATGGCCGATATACTCAGGGTGTTTACATATGGTGACCTTTGTTTTCCATCAAGGTCATCAAAAATGTATAAAACTCATTTTAAGTGTTGTTGCACCACCCATGCTCCAAAAGTACAGAACTGAATTTCATCTAAAAATGCATATGTGAGCATGCATGCTTGTGCATGTGTGTGAGTGTGAGTGTGCATGTGCATGTCTATGTTTGTCTCTATCATGTATCCTGGTACCTGTGCTTTTTGTAGTATGCTGTTATGGTACCAAAAAAAAGAGAAAAAATGGTCCTTGCTCTCACTATCATTAAAATTGAATACTTGAGAATCTAGATGGATGAGAAACTGGTTAAGCTCTTGGCAGTCTCCCAAGTGATTTTTGCCATGGTTGAAAGCTATGATTATCAATGTTGCTATGGGTAGCCATGCCATAACAACCAGTTCTTACTGGTAAAGTCTGTAAAATGTAGCATCAAATAGGGAGGAAAATTGGTGTCATGTTGCACTTACAGTGATAATTTTAGCTGCTGTTACACTTCTGGTGACATTTTCACCTGCATTATGATTTAGGACTAATGGAACATACAGACAATATGTTTATGCACATGAAAAGATTAAGCAAAGTATTTGCTTACCTTACCTTGTATCTGCTGGCCCTTTCCTTTAAAACCACTAAGAATGGCTTTTTAGATGTCAGTTTTTACCAGTGGTAAAGAGCATTAAAAACAAGTTTGATAGTAAAAACTGCCAACCCTGTCAGGGATATTTTCAAAAGTATATAACCCTATGTAATTTAGAATATTCCTTCACTTTTCATACAGATCTGTTTCTGCATTAGTTTAGGCCCATTCCGCTAAGTGGTACCAGGGTGAGTCACCATCTGGGTGCAATGTGACTGTTTGTTGACACTCCCCTAAGCTCATTCACCATGGA
The DNA here is from genome assembly GCA_034440575.1 of Imbricaverruca yamaguchii. Classification (NCBI taxonomy): domain Eukaryota; kingdom Metazoa; phylum Arthropoda; class Thecostraca; family Neoverrucidae; genus Imbricaverruca; species Imbricaverruca yamaguchii. Next base: position 2,173,390 of record JAOTOL010001651.1, on the reverse strand, counting down.
CTATTCACCATGCTCATAAGATGTGTTGCTAACTATTTGATGTACTTAATGGTTTTTCAGGTTAGTGCTGTAATGCCACTGCACTTCAGTGGGAATGCCATCATTGAACATTTCATGCATTTTAATGTTTATAATCACTCAAGTTTATTGAGCACACTTAATTCTTGTTTGCCCACTTAGTGCTTTGCAGGCTTCACAATCATGGATCACTTGTCAGATAATGATTCATCACCCACTTCATCTCCTGGATCTCCTGTCATCGGACACATAGACCATGGTGAGTGTACAAAGAACTTGTGAAAAGCATGGGCCACAGTGTCTTATATGCATGGATAATCATCTGATACTGGTGCATGCTGTCATATTAACTGGGCAGGAACGGTATGTACATATTTGACAAATTAGTTGGAAAATATCACCTAACAGGAAAAATATGTACATCCTTAGTTAGATGTCTATCTGATCATTTCCATTTTCTGTTTGTCTGCATCAGTACACAGGCAAAATAAACATGTGATAATAAAGCACATTTGGAATGGCATTCAATTACTGCTCATGTGTTTCTGAAGTGATTTTGGGCAGACAGTGGCCCAGTAACCATGCTATACAGTTACATATATGTGGAATATATACCATTCAACATTTTTAGTTACAGCTTAAATAATAAAACTGGAAGACTCTTATTTGCATCTGACACCCATGTACATGAATTCTGACACTGTATATCATTGTGCTTATCTGCATATGCTTGCTCAATTGTGTTAATTTAATATCTGCAATGTTGAGAGTAACAAATATCAAGTTGGTTGTTACCCTCGGTTGTGGGAGCCTTTGCATTTTGTGTTAATGATTCAAATGGTGTGCTACTCTTAGGAATGCATGCATCTTACAAGGATAGTTCATTCATACAGTTTACTAGTGTGCATTCTTGTGCATACACATAGATAAACAAGCTGTTTGGCTTAACATACTGCTATGTTCACACAGGGCCTCGCGTTCATGCCAAAAAGTCGAGCTCGGTGTCTACGCAGAAGCCATGTCCAGGCCGGGCATCTCTTTTTGGCGGTCGGGTCCGTCACCCCTTCTCTCGTGCTGCTGTTCGTAACAGTGCTGCTCTATCGGAGGTAGGTAGGCAGAGTCTGTCACGCCATCTCTCGCTACCTGTCACGGTGTCGCTCTGTCAGGTGCAGACAATGGCCGTTACCCCTTCTCCCGTGCCACTATCAGTGACAGTATCTCTCTGCCAAATGCAAGCAGTGCCTGTCACCCCATCTTTTGTCGCTTCTGTAGCGGGGGGCGGGGATGGCCGAGTGGTTAAGGTGTCGGGCTATAGGTACCAAAGGTCCCGGGTTCGACTCTAGCGCCACTCAGGACATTTCCCAATCCCGCGGCCCACCGGCGAAACAGTGTGGGCAGCGCCATTAGCCGTGAATGTGCATAAAGTGTGTCGTGAACCAACCAATAAACAAACAACAAACAAGCTTCTGTAGCAGTGTCGCCCTGTCAGAAGTAGGATGATCTGTCTGCCTTTCGGGGACCTATAAGAACCTCTAATACTCGAAACGTATACTGCTTCAGAACCTATAATACTTACGATGCATAACAATTCAGAGCCTCTAAATAGTCGTCTTGGGGGAATGTTCAATACCTATAATGCTCATAACCTATAATGCTTCAAACCACATAATGTTTGGAACATATAGTTGTTCAGAACCTATGATACCCAAATCCTATAGTGCTTCAAATCCTCTAATAGTGCGTCCTGTGGGAACTTTCAAAACGTATAATGCTCAAAACCTATAATGCTTCGAAACCTATAATGCTCAATTCCTATGATGCCTAGTTTCAACAAATATTCAGAAAGCATAACTCACGTAACAGCTATTGCTTCAAAACCGCTGAAGCTCAAGGCCTATGATGCACAGAACATATAATGCTCAGACCCTATAATGTTCAAAACAGGCATGCGCTCAGCTGATGAGCGCATGCCTTAATCGGCCGTACGTTTCACTCCACGTCTCCACCGTAGTCTGCCAATGGGAGACACCGCGCGACAGCTTCCAGGCGCACCCAACAGAGCGGTGACACATGAGGCGACGAGACGACCAGGCGCATCCAACAGAGCGACGACGCATACGGCGACACACGAGTAGGACGTGGATTGCTCGCCGCATTGATCGCGTCCATGCGTTTGGCTTATGACGAGTGGCATATTGGAGTGGGTGCTCCCTGAATTCATTTACTTGTCAGTTAATTCTAAGCTGGGTCACTGGTTTTACGAATAGGAAATTTCAATGTCTATGTACCCCAGGGGCGGATCTAACTTTAGTAGGTGCTTTGGCGGATTGATCCGCCTTGACCATTGCCCGGCGGAAGTAGAGGAGACTTGACGCTCGTGTTCCCTTGCATGGGATGGGCATGCTTACGTTGAAGACCAGTGTCTTACCTAGAACTTGTGTTTGGGGAGGGGGATTTTAAGGATTAGGCAATGGCGCAGCCATACATTTTTGAAGGGAGTGGGCTGACGAAAAAATGTCAAGAATTAGAGACCGCTTTCAAAAATAACAAGATACAAAAACAGCTCCTGTGTTCAGGGGTGCCGTTTGATGTTCCCCGTGACCCTGATGAATGCCCATGTCAGCTGGGCAGAGCAATCTCAGCTAAAGCGGATCTCTAACAGCTGACGGATAAACTGGGTACCTGATAGTAAGAGAGGGCTTGGATGATCATTCGATTTGAAAGTGCCCTTGACGGAAGAGCAAGACCTCTAAGAGCTATACAAGGCCTCTAAAAGTGAACCAGTGAAGTTCCATCTCAGATTTGAAATGTCCCCGAGGTGAGAACAGGAGGGCACTTACACTCTCAAAACACGTAACCGCCTAGAAAGATGCTTTTCATACCAGTGTAACATATATAGCCAATACTTTTCTGCATATTACGAAGAGCGGTGCCCGAACGGCCCACAATGGTGCCTACATTCTCAAGTCACACAGCTGTCCTGAATAGCTACCCGAGATCCTGCTTCCGTGGGGGATGGTATAGTTTATGTATTGAACCAATAGCGCGCCTGTTGCCGAGTCGCCATGTTGCCTAGGAAATGGACTACATGGATTACAAAAACCTGGCAGGATGTAGCGCTTAACATTGGATTATTTTTTTTATTTTAAAAAGCATGCTATCCAGGATGTCACGGTGTCCGTGACATGGTGTTAGTGTCATGTTGTCAGTGACATGGTGTAGTGACATGTCAATGACACGGTGTCACCGAGCGCATGCCCGTATATGGCGACTCTTCGTGCAAAACCTGCTTCCAAACTTGTCACAAGCGCTAACGCAGTTTTAGTGAGCTGGCCAAAGGGGTTCAACTCTATATTAAAGAGTATATTAAAGAACGGGTACACCCAAGTTTAGTAGATTCTCAGATCTAGTATCTCCGTGCCTTGGTGACGTCATATGCTAGAATATACGATATTCTGCTAGAATGCGGTAGATGTCTGGCGGATTATATTATCGTGTAGTAGAATATTCCAAACCTAGTATATTCCTGGTAATTGATGATATAGTGCCGCAAACACGGCAGAAACTTAAGGTCCTTGATTTGAAAAGTTCATGTGTTTGAAAAGTGTACTGCTTTGGAACTAGGTGCACTAGTGTTTCATTTTCGTTTCGTGCTTATTGAGTGAGATTAAGAAAGGTGGTTTGTCTCCAGGTGCGTGCACATCTGCTGCTATGTATGCATCACATATTTGATACTGTATTGTCGGCAATTGTCCATGTTGAAGTCCAGCTTTCAGCTGCATATACCTTTGACGCGTATCGATAAGTTTTTGCACTTGCAAAATTTACATCCACATATTTGTGTGGATGTACATTTTAGAGGTGTTTGAGCCTCTTGGTGAATTTCTAAAACATCCTTGGTGAAAATGTGTAAATTTAACTTCTAAATTTTTGATTTTGAGAGATTTTGGAGTTTTTGAAGCTTTCCAGTGAAGTTATAAATGGTCCTTGATGGACTCAAAATGTCGAAATTGAGACTAATAAATGTGAGATTTTGACAGATTTTGAATGAGTTAGTGAATTTTTAAATGGTTCATAGCTAAATCAATATGTCATCAAAATCACACGATGACCTTCCCTCGATGGTTACAAAAGTAATTGAAAGTTACTTAGATGGTGTATATTCGGGTACAACCCCTCGACAAACAAACAAAAAATACGCAATTCCGACTAACTGTCGAATTCTCACTGCCTCATTATATTATCTATGTCGACGTCGTGCCTTGGTAGGCATAGGCTTTTTGATTCTTGTACGTATTGAAGGCGCCTCCGGAATTAAAAAGCCTATGCCTGGCAAGGCAGGACATCGACATAGATAATAAAGTGAGGCAGTGAGTATTTGACCGTTGGTTGGATTTGCATATTCTTCTTTGTTTGATGAAGGGTTGTACCCGAATATACACCATCTAAGTAACTTCCGACTATTTTTGCAATCATCGAGGGAAGATCATCACGGATTTTGATGAAATTATATGTTCCTCGCCAGACAGCTAGATGATTTAAATGACATAGATTAGGTCTAAATCTAACTTATAAATTCGAGATTATAAGAGATTTTGGAGGTTTCAGAGAGTTCGGTGCGTTGTGAGTTTCTAAATGATCCTTGGTGAAATCACAATGTCTAAATCTAACTTCTGAATTCGAGATTTGGAAGGATTTTGGAGCATTCTTCTGAATTTCTAATTGGTCCCTGGCGAAGTCAACATTGTCTAAATCTAACTAATAAATACGAGATTATAAGCGATTTTGGAGCATGGTGAATTTTCAATTGGTCCTTGGTGAGATCAACATGTTCCCCACCCCCCCACCCCCCCCCCCCCAGCGCCCCCCACCCGGCCCCACCCCCCCACCACCACCCCGGCCCCCCCCCCCCCACCCCCGCCGAGCCCGCCACCCCCCCACAGCCCGCCCACGCCACTCAGCCGCACAGGCGGCCCGAGAGAACCACAAGTGATGGTGACCCATCAGGAATGCACCAGCTGGGCAACTCGGCCGTCGGTGACGCGACCCGATAGACGCGCAGCAGCGCGCGGCCAGTGGAGCCACCGCGATAGCCGCCAAGGCAGCGTTAGACAAGTTATATAAAATTTATAATAAAACGACAAACACAAAAACAATGATGAGAATACAAAAACATTGGCCATGGCCACTCTCTATAAAGACACTCCATCAAAATAGTATCAAATATTATAAAGCTAACAACTAAACAAAAATGGGACAGACCCCACCACCTCCCCGTTCCATACATAATGACAGCGCGCTAAGTGTCTGAATTCAGTTTAGACACTTCGGTACAACGCCGACGTACCGGCGTGATAACAGGTCCGACTGGCGATGCGCGTCGCTGCCGTCCAGAGTTTGCCGGCATCCACCCCGGCGGTCGGTAGAGAAGCGCGGTCCGTGCGAGGCAGCCACCAGCTGGTCCGAGAGGTCGGCAGTGGCCCCGCCACAGCGCGGAACGACGCCACTCAGGCGTGGACGCGCCCGGCGGCCCGACCCAGCGGTCCCGAGAGGACTGGGCCCGGTGGTGAGCCGTCCAGTCGGTGAACACCGCCCGCAGGAGCAGCCATTCGCGGGAGCGGCAGACGAACCAGTGGACGGCACGAGGCGAGCTGGCCAGCCAAAGAGCCGGCACGCACCGCCATCCCTGCCGGTGTTAACGGCGGTGCCATCGCAGCCGAGCACTCTGACGTCGGCGGCGGTCAATGGCGAGCAGTCAGTTCCCACTGGGATGCCGTCCACTTCCGGGGAAGGTGAGGACTGAGCCAGGCTCCACCACCAACACCACATGTCTTCTTTCCGTGGTCGTTGCCGGTGAATGTTCGTCTTGCGGCCATCAAAATAAGTGCTTATGTCGCCGTGCGCCGGCCCGCCGAGGCCGCCATATTTCCACACGCCCCTTCCCGGTACATTTCAGGGGTCTACTATCAATTTGGCTGGTTCCGAAATCCGCCCGATGTCTGTGGAAGCCGTTTATAATGGCGCACACAGCGCGGCGGAGACGCCGCACGGTCGGCGGCCAGAGCCGTGTGGGAGCCTTCATTCCTCGCCGGCCGGGTGGACGTCCTCCCATTCCACCCATACAGAGCCGCCAGTGCAGCGGGTCAGCGCGCGGGCCGAGAGCTGCCTGCCTGGGTTTGAGGCCAGACGGCCCGGGCCGCGAGGCCGGTACAGCGTATCCAGATCATGCGTGCAGCGCGGCGTCTGCGGTCGGCGGCACCGCCGTAGTCTCACTCCGACGGTCCGGCATGCCAAGGAAAATTTCCGGGCCCCCGATCGCGCATTGAAGATTGACGCCCCAGAGTCGGACACACCGAACGGGGACGAAAATATCGAAACGCCAAGGGAATCCAGCCGAAAAAACCCGAGGGTCAGGCGGCGCGCGCCGGTCCACGACAAACAAACAGGGCGCGAGCGCACCGGCCGAGGGAAGGCCCCCATTGATAACCTCTTCCACGGGCAGGGATCCCATCAGCCGCCTCCCACAGGTCCGGTAGCCCAGTGCGATGCAAACGAATGTCAAAACGAACGAGGATATAAAACAAAGGTATGTCTGTCGTTAAAAGGAGAAATTCGTTCTGGGGTGCGCGTACAGCAGGGCGGATCCGGGATGCGCAAGAGGGCGGCCTTTGGGCCCCCCTTGGTTTTGGGCCCCGTAACTAGAAGGCCTTTTTTTTTTTTTTTTTTTTTTCAATTTTTTTTTTCCATCCTTTCCTTTTTTTTGGGCCCAAGGGGGGGGGTTTTGGCCCGGGGCCCCCTTTTTTTTTCCCCCGTTTTTAAATAGATTAAAAATACCCCCCCTTGGGGGGGGGGGGGGGCCGGGGGGGCCGGGGGGTTTTTGTTGGGGTCGCTTATGGGGGGGGTTTTAAGCCGGGGGGCATTTTAAGGGGGGGTTAATTTTAACCCCCTGGGGAAGGTTGGTTTTTAATAATTATTTTTTTAATTTTTTTTTTGTTTTTTAAACTTCCAGGGCCAAAAAAATTAAAATAAACACACCAAAAAAAAAAAACAGCTATTCGACGATACACCCTAATCAACATGTCTATTTAAATTTCCTACGCCACTGAGTATTCCGCGTAAATAAACTTTTCCTTAGAAAAGAGCATATGGTACTATGCCGTGCTTTACTTTCCCCTATATTCAGCTGACACGAGAAAGCAAAGGATGACATGAAACAGAGGGTTTAAAAATTATTCCTTTTCTGTCAAGCCATTGGCCTTGAGGGCCAGGCAGTCGTCATGTCAACGACTTAGGCCCCGCCCTCCAGGAGTCTGCTGGCCGGTTTTGTAGTGTCTTTGTTTATCGGCAAGGAAGCATACTTTTTCGAGGAGATACAAGTAAAAGAAAGATCCGGGGGACGAGTAGCCTAGGGGCAAGTTGCTCGTCTCACAATCGAAAGGTTGTGGGTTCGAGTCTCACCTCTCGCTACTCTTCGCCCGCGACCAATCGGCGTGAGAGATTGGCGACGCTGCATGACTCAACGGTCGATGTGTCGTAAAAACCAATAACCAACCAAAATAAAGATCCGGATTCGTGTGTAGAATTGTTCAGGCATTCGCATGGTGTCAAATTTGTCTATGTACAATTAAATTTCCTGCGTAAAGCCGTGGCAAATACTGGCCGTTTTGGCTTGAGATACACGCAAAGTGCTGCCGAGTATCGCCTTGTCTACGTCACGGGCCCGGAGCAGCTTGACCGCCGTCCCGGTTCGACTCACCCCCTCTCCCACACACACACTGGCTCGCGCAAGGGGAAACAGTGCCCCGTGCATTCCGCCGTTCCTGCTGTACACAGCAGGGGAGAACTGCGATCTTTCCTGACATTCATTGATACGTCCAATATTATGGTGCACAACAGGTGACTGTTCATCTCTTACTTCTATTAACGTTGAAGATACCCCCATTACTGCCATAAATTGGCACGTGTGAATACTGACTACATATTCGAATGGAAGCATGAAAGGCAGCCGGTCGGGCGTGGGACCGCGTATTTATTTCAAATTCCATCGACCCACCTTTGTGATCATCCGTCGTGTATGCAAAATTCCGTCCATTCCAGCGACAAGCGGTCTGCTGATGGCGGCCGCCGTCGTTAATCCCGGGATTCACCATTAAAGCTCACCACTGGACCCTACGGAGATATGACCACCCACCGAGCGGGCCGAACACTGTCGCCGCTACTGCACAGCAGGGTGCTACTCTGTGGTAACCGTGTCAATGTCTGCCCATATCGGTTAGTCTATCGACAGTTTTGTGCAATAGATAGTAACATATTCATACAATATCACAAATATTTATCCATTAGACTCGTAAACCTAAAGCGTTGATTTTGCATATGACGCCCTTGGATTTGGCTAATTTGTTAGAAAAAAATCCTGGATATCTTGTGTATTTCCAGATACCCATTGGAATCCAAAAGAGGCGAAACACATAATATTCATGAACTGAGAATGCCCTAAAGACGAATATGTCAATTTTGACAAATATATGAGAGCTGGTGCTCGGAAAATATTACGTTGTTTGGCTTTGCAAAAGAACAGACCCTGGCTTGAGGAACTTATCTACAAGTCCCACAAAGTTAGGATGCCCCATGACTGTTGGGATGGAATGGGATAGTGCATTGCTGCCGGCCAGGTTCCTTGTGCTGCACAGGATGCTCTTACGAGACAAGGAATAATCTACAATTACTGCAATTGTATTCCTTCGGGGATGCCCAAACAACTGTTGCGTGCCTCTAAATTTTATGGGGTGCCCCTGCAACAACTGAAGTATTCACTTCACACATTTCATGGTTGTCCTACAACCTCTGGAGTGTCCCCCTATAGGCTCTTGCAGTGCCGCGAGTGAAACTCTGCAAACTGATGGCGCCCCTAGCGGCTCGGAGCCACTCTGCACCATGTGTGGTCGCCTCTGCAATGACTGGGGTGCTCATTTTCAAACTGCAGTGGTGTTCCTGCAACATTTTGGGTTCCGCTACATTGGCTGCGATGCCATATCTGCAGTTTGGCAGCATGGGCGACGGAAAGTAAGGGGGCTGGGATGCTGCGCCCTCCCTTGTGTGACCCCCCGATGAGGCATCACCTTTCCGTGGTGGTGGGGATTGCGTGCCTCAAGGGTCCGGCGGCCAGACCACCAGGCGGCCGGGGAGATGTCAGACTAAGAGTGCCTCACTCGTCCTTCCATCCATACACCTCCATTCCAATGCCCATCTCATCCCAATCCATGTCCTTCACCTAGCCCTACAACACTAACTATCCATACTATGAGCAGGCAGGGCAACCTCCTCGGTCCTGCCCACCAGCTCCGTTTTATCGGGGTAGCCGCGCCCCCTCGGCCCATCCCCCGGGGTTGACGGCGTCCTGGAGGTTGAGGTCCCCCGTCGCACGGTATTAGTTGTGACGGGGGACCAACACACCCCTTTTGTCCCCATATATCCCGGAGGGGCGGGCGGGCCCGTGGGGCCTCACGCGGGCCAAGTGGCTAGTCGCCTCGGGCCGGGGACTTGGGATTCTTCCCAGTGTCTGCCGTCCCGGCCGACTGTGGTCAAGGGGTAGGCGGTGCTGGATCCCGGTCGGGGTGGTGAGTGTCTCTCTCCCGGCCGAGCGAAGGCGCCGCCTGCCCCGTATAGCTCTTCGGGCGCCTGGCGACCTCCCGTTCGCGGGACCTAGGCGTCCCCCCAGTAGGGCCCCTTAGGGGTGGGCCCGAGGAGCCGAAACCAAGAACAGCGCATGGCACCGACAACAACCAAAAACATTCCTGGTCCCTCTCGTGAGGGCCAGACCACCTGTTCCGGCGGACGTAACACGTTTTCCGCTACCCCGCGAGTCCTCATTGTTCGAGGGAAAACACAGTCTCTTGATTCTTTGTCCCCCTTTCATAGACGTAACGGATGCGACCGGTTTGGAAAAATTGTTCGTTGTGAGAAGTTGAAGGATGGAGGGTTGGAGGTGGGGTTTGCGGTGACTGAGGAAGCGGGGAGAGCGTTGTCGATGACTAAGTTTGTTTATAGTGTGAGAAAGGGTGACAAGAAGGTAGACGAAATTATTCCAATATACGTAGAACCCCATAAAACCAAGAACTCGTGGAGAGGTATCATCAATTGTTTTGACTTGAGGGACGTACCGGGGGAAGAGATTGTCGATGGACTAGCAGAATTTGGAGTGATTGGAGCGAGAAAGTTGAAGGTGAGGAGAGGTGCATAGATGGTCACAACCAACAACACCGTACTAACATTTAACACGAGCGATCTTCCTGGTGAGGTTCGTGTGGGATATGTCCGGGTTAAGGTTCGTATTTTCTTTCCCAACCCTATGAGGTGTTTTAAATGCCAGAAATTCGGTCATACAAACCAGTTTTGTCGTAATCGCCCTGCATGTGGCAAGTGCGCCTCCCAAGAGCACGGAAGTGAGCCTTGCTCCTCCGAGACCTCCCGTTGCGCAAACTGTGGCCCAGGACAGGACCCCCACTCGTCGTATGACAGGACTTGCCCGATCTACCTGAAGGAGAAGGAAATTATTGCTATTAAACACACAAAAAGTAACCTTCCGTGAGGCTAGAGATGTGTATGAACACACTCACCCCAGAATCACCTACGCATCAAAAGCAAAAAGTTATACCGTGACCCCACAACATATTCAGCCCGACAAGGTTTCTGAGCTCATCTCTCAAATGATAGCCCTACTTCGTTCCTTTAGAGTGCCACTTACGATACCAACAAGTAACAGACAGCCAACCTAAGACTGCGTTGAGACCATGGAAATTCCCCCCACCATAAGTAATCCTGCACATGACACAACCGACACGGCAGAGCGCGTTGGTTCGTCGCCAAGGGCCCAGAAAGTCGCAGTTACCCCACCCGTACAGAGCGAGCTCCAGAAGAGTGGCATCGTGTTCAGCGGACTAAGAAGCCCCCTAAGACCTCCACTACCCTCGAATCCTTACCAGCCATACCCACCGAACCCACTCCTATCCAGCCTTCCAAAACCACGCCAACTCACCCACCCCCACCACCATCAACCATCTCAGAGTCAAAGCTTGGACATTCTATGGTGCATGTGCGCCCTGGAGCCCCAGATTTATGAGCACAGGGTCGCACCGCCCGACATGTCCCAACCCCCTCGACCTCCAAGCCTGAGGGCCAGCGCCCACTGGCGACGCCTCACTCAACGCCATTACCCGCAGCGGCCATGAGACCGCCGGAGACAACTACCCGTCGAACCGTGCGCCCCCCAATATCCTTCCCATCCCCAAATCGCGCTATGAAGCGTGCTCTTCCGGGTGCGGTGTCGCCAAGTGAGTTTGGGAGCCCGCGTTCACGCCCACGAAGCCAAGACCCCCGACTACAGGACCATGACTTAGTCACTCTTGGCCTTTTACGCTCTTAGCTTAGGACTTCCTCTTTCACTTACTGACAAATGAGTAATATTCTACAGTGGAACTGTAGAGGTGTGAGAACTAGCATTACCGAATTGCAACATTTTGCACCGTCGTACACCGGCCGTAATATGCTTACAGGAGACCAAACTATCTCCTGGTGCTTCCTTTTATTTAAGAAACTATTCTGTTTTACGCAAGGGCGTCGTTACCCACACTGTGGCACATGGCGGTGTGTTTCTTGCCGTCCACCACTCAGTCCCCTTCCAACAAGTACACCTGAGATCAAACATCCAGTCTGTCGCTGCTCGGATAATAAATAATCGCCGTGTTACCACCATATGCTCCATATACTTACCCCCAGGAACAATCTTTCCACTTGCAGAACTGCTGCAAGTGGTAAATCAGCTCGCTCCCCCGCTGATTTTATGCGGTAACTTTAGCGCACATCACCATGTTTGGGGCTCAGCGAATAGCACTGGTCGTGGATGTGCATTGGAACGTATAATCCGGAATTTTCCACTTGGTATTCTTAACACTGGAACTCCAACACACATTACATTGCAAACAGAACAGACCTCTGTGCTGGACCTGATGCTTTGCAGCCCTGAACTTTCTCCCTGTTTAGAGTGGTCGGTGGATGATGATCCAGGCACAAGTGACCATTTTCCCGTTTGGACTCGCTTTATTGATGGTGTGGAAGCTGGTCGACGACCCCCCAAGTGGATTTTTGAAAAAGCTGACCGGAGTTCCTTCCATTCCAATGTCGAGGAGAAACTCAGCGAGTGCTCCGAAAGATTGGTTTCCATAGAGATGTTTACAACCACAACGTTACAAAGTGCTCAGCAATATATTCCTCGTTCGTCGGGCACGCCACGCCGTGTACCAGTCCCCTGGTGGTCTGATAAATGCCCAGATGCATTACGCGCTAGAAAGAAGGCATTCCGTATTTTCAATCGTGACAGCTGCATGGCGAATCTCGTAGCTTTCCGCAAGGCAAGGGCACATGCGAGGCGCACAATTGCTGACTCCAAGCGACAATGCTAGAAAGATTATGTTAACACGTTCAACCGTTCCACCTCACTGTCATCGGTGTGGTCCCGCATCAAGCGTATATCAGGCAAACTTACCTATCCCCACCCCACTCCCCACACTGCACATAAATGGACAAGATATTATTAATCCGAAGGATGTCGCTAACAAGATTGGATGGGCCTTCTCAGAACGATCGAAAAATATAAACAGTAGACGTTTCTCGGAATGCAAAGCCCGGTGTGAGGCACTACCTCTTGATTTTACAACAATATATTCTACCCATTACAACAGTCCATTCTCTATTTCCGAACTGACTGCTGCTTTAAGCACCCTTAGGAACGTAGCAGAAGGACCCGACACCTTCCACAATGCTATTATTAAACATCTGCCGATTACAGCTTTAAACACACTTCTGCAAGTGTTCAACGAAATGTGGGAAAGGGGAACATTTCCATTGACATGGCGGAGGGCGCTTGTCGTCCCTGTCTGCAAGCCAAACAAAACTGGAAAGGACCCACTTCATTATTGACCCATATCATTGGCCATATGGGTCAATGTTTGCAAATTGTTTGAAAAAAATGGTGAACTTGCGACTCATGTGGTTTTTAGAACGCAACCATATACTCACCTCGATACAGAGTGGCTGTCGCAGAAATCGTAGCACTTTTGACCATATCTTAGCTCTCGATTCCGTTGTAAGCTTGAGTTTCATGAAACGATGTCATATCGCTGCCATATTTTTCGACGTTGACGGCGCTTATGATACCGCATGGCGTCATGGTATCCTCATGAAGTTGCACCAAATAGGCATAAGAGGCCCGATGGAGGTTTTTCTTGACGAATTCTTTAACAAACAGGACATTTCGGGTCAGAATAGGTGGCTACCTCTCTGACACCTTCCAACAGGTTGATGGGATTCTGCAATGAAGTATATTGAGTGTGATTCTGTTCGCCATTGCCATAAATGATGTGGGTGATGCACTGCCATCATCGGTAGGACGAGCGCTATTCGTGGATGATTTTACAGTATGGTTCTCCTCTCGTACGGTGCGGACGGTGGAAAGAGCTCCATTTAACTGTAGTGAAATTGATGTGATGTGATAGAGTGGTGTGATAGAACTGGTTTAACTTTATCCACCTCAAAGACTACTGCTGTTCACTTCTGTCGGAAACGCCGTTGCACAGACCCAACGATAAGGATGAACGGTCACCTCATACCTTTCAGACCTGCAGTCAAGTTTCTGGGGGTGTGGATGGATCGCCATGTTACGTATAAAACTCACCGTGTCACTGGGGCCATGCCACTAACACCGTGCCACTGACACGTGCTATTGACATTGTGTCACTGACACCCTGTGACGTCCCTATATGCCATGCTTCTTAGAATATAATATATATCTGCAGTTTTAAGCGCTACACCTTCACATGTTTTGTAGTCCATGTCCTGGGGAACATGGCGACTTCGGCAATATGCGCGATATTGGTCCAATATATAATATCTGTCATCGCCTAAGGAAGCAGGACCTCGGGTAGCATGTTAGCTGGGGGGTAAGTGTGCTTCCAGTAGAACCACCTTGAATTCAATCGGTTGAGTGTATCTACCCAGCTAAAATCAGTACAATAATATGGCAGCTGGAAGACAAAGGTACCCGTCCGTAAGATCAGGCGCCTATCTCGCCAATACAGTTGCTATTCTGGACAGTTGTGTGGCTTGAGAACAGCATTGGAAAAATGGCCCTTTTTTAACTTTTACCATTCAAAGAATTATACACTCAGGAAAAAAATGCACTCCTTGCATTGCTGGATGAAGACATGCTTAACTAGCAAGACAGCTGGATATCATTATACAATAGTGATAACAAGGTGGAGAGGAAGATTCAGTCATACTGGGTCCCCTACAGTATTGTAAAACTGGCCCTTTTTTGGAACTTTTGCCATCCAAAGAATTATACTCTCTGGAAAAATATATTCCTTGCATTGCTGGATGAAGACATGCTTACCTAGCAAGACAGCTAGATGTCATTATACAATAGTGATAACTTGGGTGGAGAGGAAGATTCAGTCATACTGGGTCCCATACCACATAAAGTTTCCAGTATAATTGACGATAATACACATTTATTATTTCAGGTCATCTGTAGGCACATTCCAAGAGGAGGTGGGGTGGTGCCGAAATTGTGGTGCCAGCCAGATTGGAAGAATATCATCTTGCTAGCATGCACAAGTACAACAGATGTCAACAGATGGGAAAATATGGATCACTGCAGTCTGAATATGATTTTAATGCCACTGAACATTCCATATTTCATAACATTCCATCTTCCATATCATTCCATCACATTCCACTTGTGCATGTGTGATTTCTGGTGAAGTGCAGGTGAATTAATAAACAGCCACCAATGTATTCATGTGTATGTTCTCCATTTGTGGAAAAACCTCAGAACAGAGTCCGGATGTGCCCGGAAGAATGTATGGATGAACACCAAGAGCTAGAGTGGCATCCACACAACTGGTAAGCCACTAAGTGTAGCACTTCCCCCAAATCCCCAAAATACTGGTGGATAGGAGCCATGCTTTGCCACAGCATAGGAATTTGCATGGGCATTATTACTTTTCCACACACGTTTTACACACCTTTTACCTCCATGAAGCATACAAAGGTATTAGGTTTGGCTAAGTTAAGCTAGATTAGTTTTTTTTTGTAAGTTAGCCACTTATCAAATTCATTTGGGGATCATTCAGGATTACAAAAAAGTTTTTGAATTAAAAACAAAATGCACCCAGGCTAGCATAGGCTGTTTGGTTAGAATAGGCCATTTAGTTTTAATTTTTTTAAAGAAAAAAATTGCTTAGAAAATTTCCATTAAAAGGGCTTTCTTGCATCCAGTTAGGCTGCAGCTTTTTTCTTCATTTTTAACATTGCATTTCATGGTATATTTTCCAACCAAACCCGAGCCACTTTTTTGTGCCATTTTGCTACCCAACTGCACTTGCCAAATAAAAAATGTGTGGTCACATCACATAAGTACCTACATTATGAACACATTCATAATCATTGCATGAAAAATAAATTTCAAGAAATAAAATCACCTTAAACTGTAAATTTGTCCATTCAGAAAGTCAGAGACCAGAAATGTTAAAAGCATAATGGTATTCAATGGAGAATGGGGACAGGATGCACCTAACAATTCCCTGAGAATTTCATGAATGCACAAATAATGCTTGAATGGATGCATATCTATAATATTTGCAAAGTCAATGTGCACTGAAGAGGCCCAGCCACAATTTTGAAAGAAAAAATTCACGCTTCAAAATGTGGTAAGTGGAAACGTAATTTTCCAGACAAAAGCAAAGTAATCAGTTTTGTTCATGAATATGCTTGTCGGCAAAACATCGCATAAATTAATTTTACCATGTCCTGCCCCTTCTATAATCTGAAGATATCCTATCGCACAACACAAGCTTACAACGTTGGTTTATCCAATTCAATAACTCGAATAACCGCGAAGATATTTGATATAGGTAAGTAGGTAGGTACCTACATAGTCAGGCAATACCAACTCTGATACCTCGAGCCAAACACGCAGTCAATTCCATCCGGATAGCAGCGAAAGGCTTTAAAGAAAATCCTTCGTTGAATTAAAAAATAACTACGCTCCGCTAACCAAATAAAGGAATTCACCTTGACCAGCCCGGCAGCGTACGAAGGCCCGTTCTTGGATTCAATGAATTCACCGCTCTCCATCTCCCACTCCGGCCGGAGCTATTTGAACCATAGCCACGAAGAGCCATGGATAATGCATTTCTTCTTGGTTCCTTGGAGAATGATATGTTCTGCATCAATTGGGATGGATAAAACCGCTCATATTTAGATTATTAAGCAGTCAGGAGCGATATACATAAAATATATCGGAGGGATTTTCCCCATGAAAATTGCCTGAATGGTACCAAAACGTTCGTAAAACCTGCTAACACTTGCTTCAAAATGAAGATCCATAGAACCGGAAATTTCACCTTCTTTCGATTTCATGACTTATGTTGTTTCCGAATTTCATCAACAAAGCGGGAATAGTTGTATTCATGCCACTCCGACCGCGAGGTTTCCCAACTCCGGACAAATTCAGATTTACGTATGTTGACCTAATCCTCTACACTCTTATTAGCCTCATTCTGATCCAATGATTAATTTCTTCCCATAATCCTGATTATTATTAATTTGGAAAAAAGTTCCCTGTAATTCTCTTGGCAGTTTTCTCTAACTTATATTCATTTTTTGGTATTTCATAGCAATCATGGTGCGAAATGAGACGCTAATTTCCGCTCGTCCGTGACGATAGTCTGTCTTACAGCGGCAATTTGCTCGCCCGTCCAGTCGCTTTTCATCCTTCCAAGTCATTCCTTGCTTCAACTAAACATTGCAGACATGAACTAAAAAGTGCATCGAAATACATTTAAAATTAATAAGAATTGACTTCAATGTTTTTTTTTTCAGCTTTCTCATTTGAAAAAATTAAATTTCATGGTCGAAAGAATAAAAAATTTTACACGGATTGTTTTAGCATAACTTTCCTTAAACCATTATATATTGCGAAACCCATATCCCGAAGTAACACTTTAGACCCTCCCATAGGGTCTGTTCCTAACCCTGCTGCAAAAAAGAGCAGAGCAACTTGGAGCGACTTGGAGCAGTTCGGAGCAGGCTCGGTAAAAGCGAGCGCTGGAACGTCTGGAGTAACTTGGAGTAAAAATCAGCTGTTTGTGCTTGTATTATGGTTACACATATAACGCGCATGTTCAAAACTTCTTGACGCAGGTTCCCCAAAGCGCTTCGCAAATGTATTTTCAGCGTCAGCGCCATATTTGTGCTACTCCAAGCTGCTCCAAGCTGCCCCTGCTCTCAGCCGGAGTAAGCTGGGGTAAGTTGGAGTAGATCGGAGCTACTCCGTTCTGCAACGAATACGCACGGGAACACGGAGCAGCTACTCCAAGTTGCTCGGAGCAGCTAGATAGGAATATCTATGATAGGATCTATGATAGGAACCTAACAAATGACTTGAAGGCGTTTTATTCTTGAAGAAGAATAATTGTCGGTTTATTTTACGACGCATTCAACCGCAAGGTTGTATAGCGTCGCCAACCTATCACACCGATTGGTCGTGGGTGGACTCTGCAAATGCCGCCGGCCGCGAGATTCGAGTCCCATGCTCCACCATCTAAGCTACCGAGGCCCCCGGGTTGTTTTTCTTCATTCCAGGAAACGTCACTGCATTTTTCCAAATGTATACACTTCGTTATTTATAAAATGTATATACTCCATTACTTGGTGCTTTAATATACACCCCATAATTTGGCAAACTGGGAAATTGTACACCACATGACATAGTGCTTCCCAAGATTATGCACTCCATACTTTGGCAAGCCAAAAAATTATACACTCCGAATCCAAGATCGAGAAGTGAAAATCCAACACTGCTTGAGAATGTATGCACCCTTCCGGATCATTGGGATGCCGTTCTTCGTAATATGCGGAAAGTTATTGGCTATATATGCTCCTCTACCAAGGTGAAGGCCATTTTTATAGGCAGTTAGGTGCTTTGAGAATCCAAGCGTCCTCCTAGGTCAGTCCGTGCTCTCATCTCGGGGACATTCCAAATCTGAGATGGAACCTCACTGGTTCACTTTGTCTGTTAGAGGTCTCGTTCTTACGTCAAGGGCACTTTCAGATTGAAAGATCATCCCAGCCCCCTAGACCATCAAACACCCTGTTTATTCCTGGGCTGTCAGAGGTACGTTTCAGCTGAGATTGTTCTGCCCAGCTGGCATAGGCATTATACAGGAGGACGGGCCACATGAAACAGCGGCCATGAATAGAAGTGTTGTTTTACGTATTTTGCTATTTTTGAAACCGGTCTCTGTTTCATGACATTTTTCGTCAACCCCTTCAGAAACGGCCCGCTGCGCCACTGCCTAATCATGCCACTAAAACGTAGCATGATTTGTCGAGTATTACTCGACAATCCTGGGCATCCTCAACCCCCCCCGACACAAATTCTAGGTACGCCATTGGTTTTCAGTGTAAGCATGCCTATTCCATGCAAGGGAACACAACGAGCGCTAGGTCTCTACTTCAGCACAGCAGCGGTCAAGGCGGAATAGTTGGTCACATCACCTAATGAAGCTGGATCCGCACCTGGGTTACATAGACACTGAAATTGCCTATTCGTAAAACCAGTGACTCAGCTTAGAATTCAACGACAAGTAACTTAATTGATGGAGCATCCACTACAATAAGCCGCTCTTGATAGCAAGATAATAACAAGTCAAACGCATGGACGCGACCAATGCAGCGAGCAATCCACGTCCTATTCGTGTGTCGCCGTATGCGTTGTCGCTCTGTTGGATGCGCCTGGTCGTCTCGTCGCCTCATGTGTCGCCGCTCTGTTGGATGCGCCTGAAAGCTGTCGCGCGGTGTCTCGCATTGGTAGACTACGGTGGAGGTGAACCGTACGACCGATTAAGGCATGCGCTCATCAGCTGAGCGCATGCCTGTTTTGATCATTATAGGCTCTGAACATTATATGTTCTGTGCATTATAGGCTTTGAGCTTTAACGGTTTTGAAGCAATAGCTGTTTCGAGAGTTATGCTTTCTGAATATTTGTTGAAACGAAGCATTATAGGAATTGAGCATCATAGGTTTCGAAGCATTATAGGTTTTGAGCATTACACGTTCTGGAAGTTCCCACAGGAAGTACTATTAGAGGCTTTGAAGCATTGTAGGATTTGGGTATTATAGGGTCTGAACAACCATACGTTCCAAATATTGTGGTTTGAAGCGTTATTGGTCTTTAATATTCCCCCAAGATGATTATTTAGAGGCTCTGAAACATTATGCGTTTTGAGTATTATAGGTTTTGACGTATTATTGGTTTTGGGCATTAGAGGTTCTGATATAGACCCTGTCTTCCAGACTGGTGGTGCACACATGGGACTACTATGTGCATTGTAACGAAGTTTCTATAAACGTACTACTTCGGCCGTGAAATGAGTAAACACTGGTATAGTATTATAATGCTGTACAGTAGGGTGTGTCGCCTGAACGGTTTTTCTTATGCTGAGTGAAATTATCGTGCAGATCACCTAAAAAAAAAACCCTGTGGTCGAAACCAAATCGAAATCAAACAATAAACAAAATATGCGACAGGCCGATAAAGAAACAAATTTTCCGGGCGCCCGGCGTTGAAGTCTCCAGTGATGGCGCTCCGTTGCGATTGGCATCCAACACCACGCGTCGGCCGCCGTCGAAGCGCCGCCGCGGCGCTGTGACGAAAAAGGCGGCAGTCGGTGCTGTGGATGACTTATGAATGGATTCTGGTAATTCAAAAACAGATCAGGGGAGCCGGGATTTATCTGATTGTAAAGATTAAAATTCACTGAAGGACTGATCGCTCCACTTTCCTTTGTCTGTGCTCCACCTTTCACAGTGCTATGAATCATCATTCGAATAAATTGCGTACGCACTAACGACACAAAATAGCTTCGCATGCCATACATCCCTGTTTTATTAGTCAATCCAAGTCTCCTGTTCCTTTTCGTTACTCAAGTTTCAAGGGAAACTGGGATTATCAGCAGTAGGGACAACCTATTAACGAGGGCGACACGAGCCGTGCTGATATCTGATATCGATGTGCTGAAATGTGATATCGCGATATCGCGAAAATGTGCTGATATCGATAGCTGCAAATGTGCAATGGCCGACAAAGTGCCACGAATGGAGTTTCCCTTTGTCCAAGACCAGAGAGGACCTCGCCAAATGCAAATCGGCACCGCAGATATCCGTGAAACCACTTGTCGACGCGCCATGGACGAAAGGAGGCGTCTGACCGCCGAGAGAGTCACATCACCACAACCGGGACTTTCGGGAATGGCCCAGCTAGATTCTAATTCAGACCAAGATTCCGCCACAGATTCATCATCGCTCACATCTGTAGTCAATGAGTCAGAGTATATGGTGAACAGTAACACAGACGAACTGCTAAATACGGCTCTAGCAGCAGATCGGTACGGCGTGTCTAATCGTGCGTGTGCTGCGATCATAAACGGTTTCCAAGTGGACATTGGTCGGATCACTTCTGACGATATGGACTGCATAGTGGGTAGCAAAAAAGTATGGCGAGCAAGGGATCGGATTAGAAGAGAGGTAGTAGCCCAGAGCAATGAGGACCATGCAGGTCGTGTATCTGATCTCTACTTCGACGGTAGAAAAGACGACACGCTTGTGACAGCCAGTTCAAAGAAGACGGAAGAGCACATTGTGGTTGTATCCGAGCCAGACGGTGCATATTTAGGACATTTTACCCCACAGACTGGGAAAGCGGAGGACATTCTTCAGGACCTGAACGCCGTGACATATGAGTTTGGTGCGGATGTTTCTGTGCTTTCCTGTGACGGCACGAGAGTTAATACTGGCCAAAAAGGTGGTGTTATCCGTTTGTTTGAGCTCGGACAAAAACGCCCCGTCCACTGGTTTGTGTGCGAACTTCATGCAAATGAACTTAATCTTCGTGCAGTATTTAGCCAGTTAGATGGAGTCACAACAGGACCTAAGTCGTTTAGTGGGCTGATTGGCCGGGCTGCTGCAGGCGCAGTAGAAACCTTGCCAGTGGTCGATTTTGAGCCAATCGATGGCGGAAATGTTTCAGAAATGACGCAGGAGATTCTCAGTGACCTAAGTTCAGATCAGGCTATTCTGTACAGTCGGGCGCGTAGTGTCCAGACTGCGAATAGAACTGCGAAAATGAAGATCGGTCCACTAAACCACTCCAGGTGGCTGACTCTGGCGGCGCGAATTCTCCGGCTCTACATATCAACCGAACAGCCATCAGACAGTCTGAGAATGCTAGCGGAGTTCATCGTGTGCTACTATACTCCCATGTGGTTCTGCATCAAGAAGAACTGGAAATGTTCTGACGGTCCTGGCAATGCGCTGCACAGCGTGCAACTTCTCAAAAGTTTGCGACCTGAGATAGCGGCCATGGTGCAGCCGGTAATACAGCGCAACAGCTACTGGTGTCACCCTGAGGCAGTACTGCTAGCAATGGCAGCGGGCCAAGATCAAGCCACACGGGAAAGGGCAGTCACTCAAATCCAGCAGTGTCGCAGAACTCAAGTCGATAGTGATACTGACGAAGTGCGGAAGTTCAAGCTTCCAAAAGTGAATATGGGGGCAAACAGCATCATGGAGCTGATTAATTGGTGTAACGAGGCGATAACCGAGCCGCCCTTGACGCAACAACTGTCCGATGATGACTTACTAGACATCATCGCGAGTCCTCTCGAAGTACCGCCATACCCCGTGCACAGTCAGACGGTGGAACGGATGGTGAAAGTGGTGACCGAGGCGTCTTTGAAGGTAATTGGTGAAGAGGCCCGCCACGGTTACATTGTAGCGAAGTTGAAACACAAGTCAGCAATGCCGGTGCTCAGCAGCAAAAAGGATTTCATGTCGGGTTTTCTGTCGAGCATGTAGACAAGTCCCCCCCCCCCCCCCCCCCCCCCCCCCCCCCCCCCCCCCCCCCCCCCCCCCCCCCCCCCCCCCGCCCCCCCCCCCCCCCCCCCCCCCCCCCCCCCCCCCCCCCCCCCCCCCCCCCCCCCCCCCCCCCCCCCCCCCCACCCCCCCCCACCCCCCCCACACCCCCCCCCCCCCCCCCCCCCCCACCCCCAACCCACCCCCCCCCCACCATCACATCCCTTTTCCAGTACAGTTATAAAATGATAGTTCGTACAAAAAATGTGGCCGCTCGTACAAAAGGTGACGTCGCTGTCTCCTTCGGTTGTAGTGGAACGGAGCATGATGCCGATTTCGCCTGGTCTATTTGTCATAACAATAAGATATCAAGTGTCTCAGAATGATTTAATTGGTCTTCGATGTAAACAGACGAGAAATTTTGAAGATGTTCAAGCTTTCAAAAGTGAAAATATTAGCATTATACGCCGATAGATCTACTGATTTAAAATGGAACGAACATGCGACGTACAGTGAACCTTTCTTTCATGCGTCAGATATCCAGGCAACTTATTAAGCGACTGGTGCTTATCAAAAGCCTTTTACCCCACTCAACACTTTCCTTGAGTTTTATTAATGAGCTTCATCACCAGAATCCATTCATCAGTCATCCACCGCACCGACTGCCGCCTTGTTCGTCACAGCGCCGCGGCGGCGCTCCGACGGTGGCCGGACGCGTGGTGTTAGATGCCAATCGCAACGGAGCGCCATTACTGAAGACTTCAACGCCGGACGCCCGGCAAATTTGTTTCTTTATCGGCCTGTCGCATATTTTGTTTATTGTTTGATTTCGATTTGGTTTCGACCACGGTTTTTTTAGGTGATCTGCACGATAATTTCACTAAGCAAAGTGCAATTTCCAAAAAAGGTCCTTCGTGACACACCCTACTGTACAGTAATTGTAAATGCTGTGAACCCATAAGCCAGCCGATCTACCGCACCCCGTAAATGTCGCACTCAGTATCTTCTGGCCGCCGCCGGAATTGGATTAGCGCTGTTTGAAACGGTGCCGGGTCGACGCCCGGTAACAGTAACATGTACCTAATCACCCGTTAGCCGGACCTAGGTGAACGACCCCCAATAGTCTGTCGTCGGGAGACAGTCGAGCGACGCGGATTTGCGGGTGTTTGTTGCGTCTGTCTGTCGAGTGACTGCCGAGTTACGCGTGAATTTCGGAACTTTGAACATTTTAAGTTGGAGGCCTGTCTTTTCATCTGAAATTAAAACGGTGAATTTGTACGCTTACACGAGCAGCCGTGTGGACGAACATTATTTGCGCAGTATACCGTGCAGTTGACGATCTGTGTTGAACAAACGGAGTGACGCGAGCGCGAGGCCTTCCAAGACTATCACATAATCTATAGAGAGTCCGAAATACTTTTCTACAGTATCCAGGTGTAATATTGGGCGTTTCACTTCAGTTGTAACCCATTATTGTATGTCAGGAGGTGCAGGGCTGGTTTTGTACCTTGTATTTCTGGATATCAAGGCAGTCATTATATAATAATCCGATGCAGAGATATTTCTCTTCTACCTTGTGTTATAATAAAGACTTCCCAGTTAATTTTGAACATTTTATTGTCAAACAACACCATTTCTTATCAAAATGAGAGGATACGTTTCTGGAGAAGATGTTTTGGGTGCTAAAAGCCAGGAACAGCCTATTTCTCTGACCCAGGTTAGGTAACCTGTCATCGATCTAGAATCAAGTAGTGTCATGTGACTGATTGTATCGGTCGTCATTTGTATATGCAGGTGTAGTTGCTGTCACTGTCATCATGTGTCAGCTCTTGACCACCTTAGGTGTTGCGACTTATCATGTGTCAGCTCTGCAAGACCCTGGATGTGCCAATCTCACTGTGTCGCCAGGTGTCGGCTGTGCTATGTCTGAGATGTGTCATCTGTGCAACACCTCAGATGTGTGACTGCCACTTTGTTGCCAGATGTCAGCTGTGCGACATCTTCTGTTGTCCGTGGCGCAGGCTGCCGACGTTCTTCAGGGTGCGGCTGGGGCACCAGCAGCACGCTGTGGGAATTACGAGTACTGCGAAGTGCGGGAACGTGCCACCAGGAGAATGCACTCGCTGAATAACTACTTGGAACGGTACCATCGCCGTGCTTGCTGTCACCAATATGTTCATTTGTTACATTCCATCACTGCAGGGGAGTTTGGGATTCATGTGCAATGAAAGCAAAGTTGAAATAACACGTAAATGCTATGCATGAAACTACAGCTAACCCCATCTCGCAGTACTTCAACGTCCATGCTAATTGCAACGATGACATATATCTGCCTCAACAAGTGTGTAATAGTAATAGTGATAGTGATCTTAACGAAGTTCACGCAGTGCAGTTTTTGCATGCATCGTACCTATTCCGATGGTGTGTCGAGCCGGCGCCAATGACGACTAGTGACATCATCAGGAAGGGAACGCTTCTAGACGATACATGGAGAACGAGTGTAGAGACCGGACTGCACAGACTGCATCGACACATAGGTCACCTTCCACGTCTACCGCCACAGGACCCGTTCCACTGTTCGGTGAGCTGGCGCGGCATATTGGCTGCCTAGGCCGTGTGATACTGCTTGGGATGTGGGCCATGTGATACTAATGATGGGTCATGCCATGTGGACTGTGCAGGCCATGTGGTACTGGCTGGCTCATGCGGTACTCATTGTAGGTTATTTCATGTGGGTTGTGTAAGGAGTGTGGCACTGACTGGATCTGTGATTCTGAGTGTGGGTCAAGTGATGCTAATGATGGGTCATGCCATGCAGGCTGAGCAGGTGGTGTGGTACTGACTGGGGGTCTGTGATTCTGAGTGTGGGTCAAGTGATGCTAATGATGGGTCATGCCATGCAGGCTGAGCAGGTGGTGTGGTACTGACTGGGGGTCTGTGATTCTGAGTGTGGGTCATGTCATGCTGGTTCTGTGTCATGTCATGTGTGCTGTGTAGGTCGTGTGGTACTGGCTGTGGGGCCTTTGGTGCTAAGTGTGGGTCTTGCGATGCTGGCAGTGGGTCTCATGCCATATTCTGGTCCGTGTAGATCATGTGATAATTGCGGGATGATGTGATGCTGACTGTAGGACATGTGATACTGATTGTATTTCATGCTGAACTGACTGTGGGTCATGTGCCACAAGGTGATTGACCTTCCATACTTTTTATGCCATGCCATGGCATTATTATATGTAGGATTAATGAAGCCATTGGGTGTACTGGTATAGTATTGTTTCCTAAGTTATAGGGGAAAAACTGCAACATTCTTGGCCCAAATTCGAGCCAAACAACTCTTTTATCCTTGGATATTGGAAGAGGTCATTTGCCAATTTGTAAAAGCCATTGCATATGATGTTTGTTATAAACAGTGAGTGTTGACAGGACCTTAGCAGTTAGCATTAACCATGGATATCACGATGTCGAAGTGAGATGTTTGTGAGATCCTGCGAACCTCGGTTGTATTTTCCTACCTATCTCGCGGATACGTTTAATATATTCTGTGAACGGCCCTATTGGATGCTACCTGAACATTCAATATATCCTTTACTTGTGATATGAAGCCGAAAAACCAAGTTATCATTTGAGTGGCATCATTGCACACTATGCACTGATTTTTGTTTCACGACCCAATCTTAATTTACACATGAAATGGCGTAGTGTTTCTAACGTCGTCAGGTCGGTAAGCTGGTGAAACACGCGTGGTACTTGGTGGTTAAAGCAGGTTAATAGCGTGCAGGTACCTACGATCCATGTTTACATCCGCAACATTTATGGATGCATGTTCTTGAGGTGTGCGGTAGCTCTGCAGTTCCGATCGTGGCGAGCCGTTTGGTGACTCTTCACAAACCAGCGTAGCATTGTTGAGCTAGATCGGCCGGGTCTGGACATTGGCAACTGTTATTGTCAGGGTGTCGCATGTCTTCCCATGGAGACGTTCCCACTAGTCTGGGTCTGGACATTGTGAACTGCTGTTGTCAAGGTGGTTTGGCTCTGGACATTGGGAACTGCTATCGTCAGGGTGCCGTATTTCTGGCCGTGGAGACGTACCCGGTGGTGTGGTCGTATCGCGTGTCGTACTCAGACAGCAGGCGGTGCAGTGTCCGTCGCGTGACACCAGCTGGCCGCCGACAGACGGGTCTGACGGCCGGCCACCACCTGTTCCACCTGCACCTGACCGTGCGGCTGCTGTCCGTGTCGGCGCTGGCTCGGCTGGCACGGCTCGACGGCCGGCCGCCGCCGTCAGACACACCGGCCGGCCCGGCCGTGCACTGGCTGCCGGCGGCACGCAACCACAACCGCTGGCGGACGGCCGCGCACGCACTGCTCTGGGAGCTGACCTCAATGGCGCACAGCCGGCTGCAGCAGGTGATGCAGGGGGTGATGTGACAAATGTTGCAGTGGGAGATGCAATATGTAATACAGCACCTGATGCATTGAGTGATTTGGCATATGTCATAGCAGGAAATGCAACAGGTGGTACAGTGGGTGATGTGGCAAATGTTGCAGCGGGTGTTACGACAGATGTTGCAGTGGAGGGTGTAGTAGGTAATACAGCAGGTGATGCATTGTGCGATATAGCAGATGCTGCAGGTAATGCTGCATGAAGGTACTCCTGATATACCGAATCATCTGCCTCGTGATCATCTATTGTGCCACAGGTACCCATGATGAACCTGATCACATGACTCTTAAATGCTGCAGCAATAAGCAGATGCTGCAGGTAATGCTGCATGAAGGTACTCCTGATATACCGAATCATCTGCCTCGTGATCATCTATTGTGCCACAGGTACCCATGATGAACCTGATCACATGACTCTTGACCACCTGCCATGCTGTACCCCTGCCAGACCGCATCATCTGGCTTCCGGCCATTTGTTGTGCTGCAGGTATCCCTGGCAGACTGATTACCTGTTCCCTGACCATCTGTCATGCTGCAGGTACCCTGGCAGACTTGGTCACCTGGCTCCTGACCATCTGCCATGCTACAGGCACCCCTGGCAGACCGATTGCCTGTTCCATGACCATCTGCCATGCTACAGGTACCCCGGGCAGACCTGGTCACCTGCCTCCTGACCATCTGCCATTTTACAGGTACCCCTGGCAGACCTGGCCTCCAACCCGGCGTTTGGCTGCGGCTGCGAGAAGGGAGCCTGGCTAGCTCTGCGCCGGCTGCTGGAGGCGGACGGATGCCTGTCGACCTGCTCAACGGCCGCCCAGCGTGCCGATGCTAGCGGCGGTGGCACCACCAGGCTGGACTGGGCCGGTATGGACGTGGACGGCAGCACTGGCAGCGACCACACCGCGACCGACCCAGCAGCCCTCTGGCGCGAACTGGATCTCGTGTTCGGCCACATTCGTTGCGAGCAACCCGAACAAATTGCCGGTGATGGGAGTGATGAGGTGAGCAGCTGCTAGCGGTGAAGGTGATGTGAGCAGCTGTGTCTGTGACAGTGAAGAGGTGAGCAGCTGCTAGCGGTGAAGGTGAGGAGGTGAGCAGCTGCAGGTGGTGGTGGTAAAGAGGTGAGCAGCTGCCGGCGGTGACGGTGAAGAGGCGAGGAGTGGCCGGGGTCAGAGTGAAGAGGTGAGCGGCTGTTGGCATAGAGGTTGAACTGTCAAACAGCTGCTGGTGAAGACACAATTCGCGGTTCCGTGTTGACACTGGGTCGGGCTGAAATGCCTGGGAGGTGACGTCACCGATACAGACCAGCCGGCCATTTCATGTGCGCTTTATGGTCCATTTCGATTGAGCCAGGTTTCGAACAGTTGTCCGGGCGGAGTGCTGTAAAAAGTGTAGTGGTAAGTGATTAGCTGCTACGTATTTCTAATTTAAAATCTGCCATACACCAAGGGCTGATCAAAGAGCACATCAAATGTGCTACAATGAACCTTTCTTCTATGTTACCATTAATTCATCATACCCTCTATCTCCCGCGTTCTGCTACGGAATGGAATCGTGTATTACCGAAGGGTTCAACAGTCAACTCTGAGCCTGTTCGGTGCTAGAATGGCATGGCGGCTGATGTGCCGTAAGACCAAAATACATAAATATAGACGCCATTCTGAGCCTGCATGGTCGAAGCGAAAAATTGTTGCTGCAAATATATTGCATGGGTGTCAGGCTTCAGCAAATGTAACATTAATGAAGAATTATAATGTAATGTATTGCATAATTACTAATCACACTCGTGGGGATTCGGTAACTGCGGTCAAGCTGGGCATCTGAAATACCAGAGGCACGAAGTTCATTTCCCCGCAGCGCCCACCCTTCGTGTCCAGGTTAGGGGCAGGCGACGCCATATGGCCACAACTGCTTAGTGCGTCGTACATCCACGCAACCAACCAGCCAGGCCAATCATTCACTTGCCTGTCACCATAATATTCCATTTCTTAAAGTGCAACGTGACGTTCGGTTTGTTTGTGATTTTGAATATCCCAAGATAGAAAAGAGGGTATGTAAAATATTTCCTGAGGTGGAACGGAATTGAAAATTTGTTTCAGCTGGGTGTCAATTCCCATCAGCACTAGAAAACGGCATGGCGCTGCCTGCAGTTCATCCTAATTTGGAGACAGGATGCAACATGATCAACGTCTTAGGTGTTATCTGGTTACTCATTTGTGCTTCAGGGCGCTTGGACTACATTGGCCACATGACTCCCAGATTGTGTGTTCACTAATGACACCTGTGTGCTTCAGACCATGGTTACGTGTGGTTGCAGTTTGCATTACCAGAGGTGAGCTGGTCAGAGGTGCCGCTGTTTCTCATCTGGATGTTGTGCGCCGTCGGTGACGTGTTCCGGTACGATGATACAGACTCCTACCAGGCGGACGTTCAGGTAAGAAGTAGACACTCGGTAGCGTTCGTCTCTCGCGTGCAGTTACAACTCAGTGTTAGTATTTGTTACATTGCATTACAACTTTACTGTGTTCACCGTTGTGTTCGTAGTTTTGTTTTGTGTGGAATAGTATTGCTTATAAAGCTATGTTCAGCTTCGTGTTCATTCGTTTGCTGCATGTTGGTTGGTTATTTCAGTTTGAGAGGCGCATCGACCAGGTCTGGTCATTTAACGCCCATAACTAATAGTTTGATCCCAGTTTATTATAATCAGGACTTCCTCTGAGGTAATAAATACACACACGCCCAAGTCGCATCCTTCAGCATACATGCCCGAGGAAAAACTTGCTACAGTGATACAGATGACATGGAGCTTGATCTATGATATGCATTTAAATAATTTGCCCGTCTGGATAAAACGCGAATCGTCACCTAGAATATCAGAAAACGTAAGCGCGTCCGCTCGTCGCCCAAAGTGCCGTCTTCGCTGCACTGGAAAGCGAGGACAGGACAGCAGAGCATGTCACACTGTAAGAGGCACCTCACAATAGTCGCAGATCGATCACGGTTCGTTCATTACCAAGTAACGATGTATGGCGTACGTGTGCACTATCCTCAGCGTAGCAAGGACTAATTCCCATCGGGATTCCCTCACTGATGATTCCTATAACACCAAACGTTTTTTTCTTCATTATTTTAAGCTTGTTATCAATTGAGTCCCACTCTTTCTGCCATTCAAGCTCAAAGAATGCATTGATTGTCTGATTAAGATTTGTAGCAGGAAGGGGGAGTACACGGGTTAGAAAGCCTACCGGCTGCCCTCTTTGCTGCTGCATCAGCCATGTCGTTTCCGGTAATGCCGACATGGCTGGGTACCCAGCACAGCGTTACGCCTTTTCCAGACTGGCTGAGGGTATTAAGACGGGTCGCGATTTCCTGTAACAATGGGTCATGAGGATAAAAGGACTTCAGAGCAAGAAGACTCCTTAAAGAATCTGAGACAATGATGTGGGTGCCCTCATGTCACACTTCAATAAAGCATAGCGCTTTTTGGGCCGCTATCAATTCCGCAGGTGTATACGGACGCGTGTGCGGGCAGTGCAAACGTCCTTGTGCTAGAATCACCCACGAAAGCACATCCCACGCCACTTTCAGTCTTTGGACCGTCGGTGTAAGTGAAACACATCCACGATAAGCTTCCAGCTGTTCCAGGGCTTTCATGCGAAACAGTTCTGGTATAACCTTCGCTTTGTGAGTGTTCGCCAAATCAATGTCAATCATAGATGGAGTCAGCTCCCGAGTCGGAGTGGGTATAATTTCCACCCTCATGATGCTGCGTGTGCGAATGCTGCTCTTCCGCAGCAACTCCCGCATGCGGTGACAACAAGGGTTCAAAGTGGTGCCTCGTCGCTGCTGGAAAATCTCCAGTTGCCGAGTGGAAAACACGGACTCGTAAGCTGGTTGTGTGGGAAGCTGCTTGAGCCTACAGGCGTAGCGCAGTCCGAGTTATGACCTCATTGATAATTGCGGTTCGTGATCTACTGGTGTGAAGTTGTGAATTCACACAACAAATTGAACACTATTTTTTCAAACTTGGCAACATGAAAACCCAATCCAACGGATCACTTAAAAAAAGTATAACCTTTCAAATGAAAAGCACCTGACATAGCCAAGCCTAACCAAGCCTCCCCTTATTTGCTTTCTAGAGGTAACATGTATAAAACATGTCCTGTGAATACCCGAAGGCACAACAATTAGTTATCTTGCATGAATTATCATCACTGTTCCCTAAAGTGGGTATGACTACATTTGTCTATTCTACAGAAGCACAGCACACCAAAGAGAGCAATTAAAGGACAGCCTAGTCCTTTTTAGCCAAGTAAAAAACTATACATCTGCTAACCTTGGAAATGCATCGGTTCATATTCTAAGGTGGGCGCTCAATGACCTCGCAGTCGGCGCGCCCTTAAGCCAAAATAATCAATAAATCATATTCTAAGGATCCAAGTTTATGATAATATACAAATGTGTTTGTTCAGAGGTTCAGAATCACAAAAAAAATGTCATGTGACACTTCAGTTGAAAAAAAAACAACAAAATGTATACATGTGTCAACCTATTATTCAATTTAGTCATAGCTGATCACATTTAGAGATTGCCAACATCTCCTTCCACTCTCCGTACCAAACTTCCTTGGCAATTGCAGGGCTGGAGATCTCTAACAAAATCAGGGGATCCAAGTTCATATTTTAAAGGCATATTTTCACAGTACATATGGAAGATGACAAACTAAGATTAGCAGAATACCAAACTTGGGGGTCCAGATCACATACCAATTTGGGGTCTCCAGGCATGGGCACTTGCCTACCAACTGCGTGAACAACATTGTAAGCCCAAAGATCAGACCAAGTATTTCGTCAGACTAAGCCTAGTTTTGAATTGGGAACAGTTCAACATACTAGTACACATTCGATGCATTGGAAGATCCAGAGCTGGTTTTGAGTTGCTCAACGGTGCTAAACAAAACTAATTTTCAGATTTGTTTTCATATTTTTCACAAGTATCTAACTCCTGAAATTTCGCATGAAGTATTTCTAGTTTTGCATACCTTGTGTGCCATAGACCAATTCTCCAAAGCAGGCTGTTGGGGGGGGGGGGATAGCTGAGAAGGACATCAAAACCATAGTCTTAGCCCACCGTTCCTGAACGCTCTTAGTTGAGCAAAATTTTTCACCTCCTACCCATGTATTCAGGCAGGAAGCTTGCTCCAACCACCCAATGTCGCACAATTCTTTAATTTCATGAATCAATGGAAACTTTTTGTGTGAAGCATGTTCCGATGTAGCCCGAAAGTCAACTTGCACACAATTTCCTCTGACGATACTATGCACTCCACAGAAACGCTTTAGTTCATCTTAAGGCGAAGTCGCCATACCCTGCGCTTCGTATGAAACGAAAGCGCATAATATGTCGATAGTTGGATTAAGGCTTGCCTCCCTGATACGTATTTCAGATTGATGATAGAGCGGGTCCAAATTGAATATGTAAATGTTAACTAAAATTGTCACGATACTTACGAATTACCAATGAACGTTTGATGCAACTTTTTACTTTTGTGATTATCCAATGGATAACAGGATCGCTATGCACTAAAATAACATTATTTATTTTCAGCTCTGCTAAGGTGAGGCACTGTCTTATGTGCCTTAGTGGGCGGACCGCCCCTGCCGGTCTGTAGTAAAATCTGTCGCTCCTGGAGACTGATCCTGGTGCATCTACAATTTCACTGTTAAACAAAGGGTATGTTGACTACGAGTGATTAGAGAAGAGGGGTTCGGGGGGGGCACGGTTTAAATGTCGGCCTCGTCCCAAGCGAGTGGGTTCGCAAGAGCGCTCTCGCTCTCCCAAATGAGAGCGTGGCGACTCCTCTCCATTCGGCGGGGAGCCGGCCCAGGGTAAGCCTCGTTTTTTTTTGGTAGCGTTCGCGCGGCGAGTGGGAGGGCGCATTTTAGGCAGACTACTCCCCACAGCTGAGGATCCGGACGGACCTTCCACCCGCAGCCGCAGCGAGGATGTAGCTGGTCTCGGAACTGGTTTGTTCACTCCTTGTTGGCTTACCGCCCGGACTCTTTCCATTTCCGCGAGTCGAATTATCGTAGCCTCGCGGGCTCGCCTCTCGGATTCTAGCCTCTGGAGGCTTGTGTCCGGTATCGGTTGTAGGCTAGTGGTACTGATGGCCGGTAACGTCGGGGCAGAAGTTGTCCTTCTTTGCACGTTACCCAGGTTTGAAGGGGAATTTGAGCGGGGGGGGGGTATCGTGAAGAGTTGACGTGGGGTACTGTAAGCGGGAGACGAGGGTGCGTTAGCCTCCGATGGTGGAGACTTAGCTGGTTTTTCTTCCTTTGTACTTGTGTCCACTCGTGATTCGAGGCGACACTCGGTTGCTGCCTGCACCCCTACTGCCACCGGGGATAAATCCTCCCTGGACAGGGTGTCAAGGTCTCTTACCTTTTCCGGTGAACATGACTGGCCAGAGACCCGACTGCGTCTGTCGCCGGTATGCAAACGATGCCGAATGAGCTAAGTAGAGCACTGAGTTCCGCTAGTAGCTGGGTGGCGTTGGTATGCTGCCGTAATGTGGTGGTTCTGTTATTAGTTGTTATCTCTCACTGCTGCTGATCAGGAAGCTCTTGGGTGTGCTTCTTCATACATATCGCGGGCTTGTCGAAAAGAAAGATGGCTGGTGCTCTTAATGGTTAGTATTTCCTTCTTTCTGGTGCATGCTAGGCAAGAACGACCGTATGATGGATGCGATATCTGACGATGATCGCAGTTGATGCACCTTGCTTCTCTAGAGCTAAACGTATCGTCTGTATGCTCTGGTGAACCGCACTTTCCACATGCTGGACGACCTCGATGTTGGGTGGTGTGGCCGTACCCCTGACATCGGTAACAGCCTTCGATCACGCCCTTCGAATAGTTTTTGTTCCGATGTAGCTGTACTGCGATCGGAATGATAATATCGCGTCGCCCACCCTGGTCTCTAACGGTTTACTTAAACTCACTGATTGCTAGGGCAATCCTTGCCTCCTCTACGTTCCGAAACTCTACTTCCAATCCTCCATCTTGCAAAGGTTCGCACCTAATGGTTTCTCCAAGGAGCTCGCAACCGCGTTTACCCTGGAAAGGAGATGATGAGGAGAGCGTCTTCTCAGGCTCTCTTGATGTCAGACAAGAGCCCGGAAAGATAGTGGCTTCGGCTGCGGGGCATTGAGATGAGGATTTGACATATCTTGGGGGTACCGACCACGCGTTATTGATGTGGTACGAGACAGTGAAGGCCCGGGACGGTACGCTTCCTCGGGTGTCTTGTCGATGTCCGGACTACCGCTAGGGTAGCGGGGTTTTGGTCCTTGTTCAAGGACCCGGAGTGGTTATGTGTGTTGGGAGAATCCATAAAGTGTGCTTGGTTTCTCCTTCTTGTGACGCCGCACCACATAGGGGCCCTACCGGGGGGACGCCTGAGTCCCGCGGACGGGAAGACGCCCGGCGCCCGAAGAGGTATACACGTCTTCGCCTTCGCCGGGTAGCGCCTTCGCCCGGCCGGAAGAGAAAAATATCAATGGAATTGGAAAATACAATATTGGAGGTCACTTCCTTACGGCTTTCCTAAGCTAACTGTTCTTGGAAGACTGAAAATGGCACCCGCAGACTTCAATAGCTCAGTACACTAGGAATCGGTAGGTCTACGCAATCAGACCTATGTATTGAGGCAGAGAAAGATCAATCGTGTATGAATATTGCCATCTTTTCGTTATTTATGCCCTGAAAGTGGCATGGAAGACGTCCAAATGTAGGTGCTAGGAAACGTATTACTTAATTAACTGAGTAAATAAACTAAACTTGTCATGATTCATCAATCAGGCATCAAGTTATTACAACATTGGGGTACAGCTTACAGTCCGCCATTACCTCCAATGGAAGCCATGGTGTGGAGCTAAGGCATATATCATCTATGTCATGTCCCTTCCCATTATTTCACACATTTTACTTGGAAAAAAACATTGTACAAGCGTTTGTGGTTTGTTCACACGACACCAAAATGTGGATTTAAGAGAAAGGTTAGCTGTTGCATTACCACCATAATATATTATTTGCCCCTTCGAACTTCATATTTTCTTTAAAAAAATATTTCAGCTTAGTGCCACAAGCACTCACTTTGTTCTCCATGGCGCGGCTCTATTGAAAAGGTTTCGCGAAGAAATATCCGATCTGGACTTACCTGCGCGTCTCTGGCTTGGCCGCTTCGAGGCACGACATATCTGACGCCATGACCACGAGGAGGTTTTTTTTTAATCGAAGACAACACTTAACTGAAATCATTTACTTAGGCAGGAAATGCACCTATGAGCAAAGTACGTCAGCTTTGTATACGAAATATTGCATGTGTTTTTGAAGTAAAATACCCGTTGCGTGAAACTTGTCCATTGCAAGGCCCGCATCGCCGGCTGGTGTTGGAGTAAGCTGACGACACTGATCAGGGTTAATATATTGGTTTTTCGTTAGGTGCGAGATGTCGAAACGAGCATAGCAGGATGTCGAAATTTGACATGTAAGTAGTGTAATTTAAAATGCTTTTGATGTCTTTCAGACTAAAATTAGAGTTGATGGTGTAGGTAATTATGACTGTACCTTTATCATTTGTTTTGAGGTCTATAATTTAGGAAGAGCTGTATTTCATAAACGAGATACTGTTAGAAAGGAGACAGGAATAGTTCATATCCAGGAGCAGGATGCCGAAACTTCTTGGAGAAGGATGTCGATTGAGTGTTCAGAAAGTGGTATATTCCACCCTATTTCGCGAATAATTTATCACTGACACTGATGCATGCCCGGTAGCTCTGTGTTCCATCGTGTTGGTAGCACTATTCAATCGTGTCGGTAATGTTCCATTGTATCGGTAGTTTTCTATCATGTTATTACCGCTGTTCCATCGTGTCGGTAGCGCTGCTCCATCATGTCGTTACCGCTGTTCCATCGTGTCAGTAACGCTGTTCCATCGTGTCGGTAATGCTGTTCAGTCGCGCCGGCGACGCTGTTTCATAGTGGGTGTAACGCTCTTCCAGCCTATCGGTAACATTGTGCTTCATCCTTTATGTACTGCTGTGCTGCAGGCGATCAGCAGCACGTTGTCTCATCCCATCGGCAAAGTTAGGCTTCATTCTGCTGGTAGCGCTATGGTCCACCCTGTCAGTAACACTGTGCAACAAGCGGTCGGTATCATTGCCACTCGGTTAACAGCTCTGCTGCAGGCAGTTGGCAGCGCTGTGGTGCAGGCATTCAGTAACGCTGTGTTCCACTCTGCCAGTAACACTGCTGCAAGCAAACAGTAACATTGTGTTCCACCCATTCCAGAACGTTGTTCCATCATGTTACCACCACTGTGTTCCACCTTGCCAGTAGCACTGTATACCACCATATCGGCAAAACTGTGCTGCATGGGGTAATGACACTGTATTCCACCTTGTCGGCAATACTGTGCTGCAAGCTGTCAAGGACACTATTCCGCGCTGTCGGCAATACTGTGATCCAGGCGGCCAATGACACTGTATTCCACCCTGTCCACAATACTGCTGCAGGCGGTCAATGGCACTGTATTCCACCCTGTCGGCAACACTGCTGCAGGCGGCCAGTGACCCTATTCCACCCTGCTGGTAATACTATGCTGCAGGCGGTCGGTAACATGGGCCAGCTGCTGAGTCTGGTCGGCGCGGTGGTGGCGGCCGAGGACGCAGAGTCGACTGACGAGTTACGTCTCGGCTGTCTGGTGTCGCTGTGCGGTCAGCTGTGCCGGCTGTGGGAACCGTCGGCGATGCTGGCTGCCAAACTGTGGGAGCTGATGTGGCGCCGACTGGTTCGACCACAGCCGACCCATCCCGTCTCCGTCACTCAGCTGACCCGCATGCTGCCGTGAGTGGTGGTCAACGGGGAACTGGACTCTGTACTGACCCTTTACCCCTGGTGCTGTGAGTGGTGGTCACCTGGAAATTGAGGTCTGGGCTGACCCCTCACCAGGGTTTGATTTCTTTTTGATAATCCTGGATGTGGAGTGAAATCATTTTGGGGAAATCAGATATGTAGAGGGTGTTTCCACCAAAGCTGTGACATTCGAATCTCAGTTTGCGCCTGCCAGTGAATCTTGATCACTCTATCACAGACCAGGTAATTGTTAAAGAACACAATTCAAATTGCAAATGAGAAAGATGACAGGGAATTTCCCGGAGAGGATGATACTCAGGATGACAAAAACAGCAACAGCCTATTTTTCAACCCTGGTCCTCACACCTGGTGCCGTGAGTAGTGGTCATCTGGGCTATATGCATCTGAACCGATCCCTTAGCCTTGCTGCAGTGGGTGATGGCCACCTATGGTCTGGTGTTTGTACCGACTTCTACCCACGTTGACGGGCGCTAAATGACCAACCATGGTCGATGCGCCCTAAAACCATAATCACACACATACCCACGTTGACGTGGGTAGTTGTTACCTGGGATGCATGGATCTGCACCAATACTTTACCCCTACTGCCGTGAGTCGCCACCTGGGATCTCAAGCATATACTTACCCCTTACCTCTCCTGCCGTGAGTAGTGTTTACCTGGAACCTTGGGTGTTTGCAGACACCTTACTGCTGTGGGTGGTGATTACTTGGGATCCCGGGTTGGTCAGGGGTGACCCATTACCCCTGCTACCGTGGATGACGACTACGTGTGGTTCGGTGTCTGTTACTCTGTACCAACCCAATAAAATCACCTCTGGTTGCCATCGGTGACTGCCTTCCGGTCTGGATTCGCGGTTCTCTGGTCGTGTATCCCGCCAGTAAATTGGTGACATTATGTTGTTTTGGTGACGATGCGGTGCTGTGCTTACCGATGATACCTGACTCGTGGGAGCCAAGTGACAGTTTCGATGCACAATATCACGAAGGCACCAGTGCGCGCGCGTTTCTGTTGGCTGTAACCACTGTTGCCCTCAGCCTGACCGTGCCATCCGTTGTCACAATACTTCCGTCATATCATTGTTACAGTATTACCGCACCAGGCATCTCCATTCCAATACCCATTCGTAAATGGGTTCCATATCCTTAAATGTGTGCTGTTTGGGATTGTTACAGTGCACGATCTGTTGACTGTGGTTGGTGTCTATTACTGGGGCTGTGACCTGTGTGACCTCGTGCAGTAAGTAGGATCATGATCTGTGTGATCTGGTGCAGTAAGTCTGGCCGTGACTGGTGGGAGGCGGTGGTGCGTCCGACCACTGTACCCCAGGACAGCTTCGGCCAGTACCTGCGGCAGCTGCCGGTGCAGTTGTGCGGCGGCGCCGCCGGAGCCGACATCTGGCGGCAGCTGCGCGGCCGCGTCCTGCTGAGGCTACACGCTCGGCGCGCCACACAGCTGTCTGCGGCCGGCCTGACGGATGCCTGCAGTTTATTCCTGACACTGCTGCACACTGTCACCGACCCACAGCTGGTGAGGACACTGGTCGATACCCGCACTACTGTTACATACTGTTAACGACCCAGAGCTAGTGAGGACACTCGCCAACACCTGCACTACTGTTACATTGCACTACTGTTAGCGACCCAGAGCTAGTGAGGACACTCGCCAAAACCTGCACTACTGTTACATTGCACTACCGTTAGCGACCCAGAGCTAGTGAGGACACTCGCCAACACCTGCACTACTGTTACATTGCACTACTGTTAACGACCCAGAGCTAGCACTCGCCACACCTCCTCTGTTACATTGCACTACTGTTAACGACCCAGAGCTAGTGAGGACACTCGCCAAAACCTGCACAACTGCTGGAATGAACTGCAAAGTGTATTGGTGTAGCAAATTCAGTGTAGCACAATATAGCATTCTGTGTAGTGATTAAAATACGCCAACGCAGTTCACACGTTTGTCTTTGTTTTGCTTTTCTGTTCTGGTGGATTTGAAAGAGTGACTTGTGGCTGACGCCGCTGGTTTCAGCTGGAAAAGTACATAGCCTTCCTGTCTCTGGTAAACGAGTCACCCACGCACCAAGTGCTCGTGTGTCGGGCTTACTTCGCCGCCGTCCACCTGCTGCTGGTGAGGACGCTGCCGAAGCGTTGCCGAGCTAGCACTGCCTCTTCGCTGGCGGATGTTCGCATCTGGCATTCGTACTAAGTTGACTGTGGTTGCAGGACGCTTTTTTCGTATGGGGATAACCAGTGCAAAATAAGTGACCATGTGACCTGGAAATTCACAGTTAATGAAATTGTGCTAATTCATCCTTGTCTTAGGCTTTTACCATTTTGCCACAGATGTGTGTACAGTTATCATACACACAACTGCTAAGTAATGTAAAATGCATGTGACTGAAGTGAAGGGGATTCTGTCTTTTGTTTAATCCTTAAGTGGCGATCCTTTATTTTCTTCCAATATTTCACTATTCCTAAGCAGCTTCTTTCTTCATCGAAACAGTTCATGGTGAAGTAATTTTAGGACACTGGGATAGACTGAAACCGAACTGGGAAGCGGAGCCTTAGTTTTGGACCAGCCATGTTTATGCTGCGTTGGGCACGTAGTTTCATTGTCTGCTCTTTGGCAACTCTGTATCCGTGTCAGGTCAGTGTCAGTATCTGTCAGGTAACACATCTCCGGTGTGCAGGAGTCTGAGCGTGACGTCACTGACACCCCGGTATCTGTCCGGTAACACACCTCCGGTGGGCAGGAGTCTGAGCGTGACGGCACTGACACCCCGGTATCTGTCCGGTAACACACCTCCGGTGGGCAGGAGTCTGAGCGTGACGTCGCCGGCGCGGCTGTGCCGGCGGCCGCCCAGGCTGACCGCGAGATGCGCTCCGTCACCGACGGCCGGCCCGCCTGCCACGCCCTGCTGGCCGCCTACGTGGACGAGTGTGAACAGGTGTTCCGAGCCAGTGGCCAGCTCGACAAGTCCCAGTTCCAGCTTGTCAGTGAGTGACTCTCGTCACGTGGTTTTGTCCACCTCAGTGACTGGTTGTGGCGACACGTATAACCAGGGCTCGAATGTTTGTATGTGTTGTAAAAGCAGGTGCTGATATTGCGTTCTGGTTTATGGGGGCCAATATGCGACCATGCAGAAGCCGATATTCTCAGATCCGGCCGACACGTTCTTCGTATTTCTCCAAAGTCCATGGTGGATAGCTCAAGTGATTTTTATGGAACAAAGAAGTTCCTTGCCGCCTTCCTTTTCTGAAAATAGTATGAATCGGGCTTACGCACAACTCAGCATCCGTCCGCTCGGAGGCTGGAAGAAAGGGTGAACGTGTTCATTTAATTTTTAATATGCGAACGTAAGTCATGAGGAGTTGTATTATAAGCGAGGGTTCGGTATTTAGCTCAGCATTCCAAGTTCACGCGTTTCTACATTTGTACAAATTGGCTACGGTCTAAAGGCCCCTGAATGCAGTGTACCACGACAAAAACTTATGCATGCAAGCAATGTAATTTTTAGTGTGAGGCTGTGCACAGTACGTATAGTCTATATGAATGCCGCAGCTGTTCAGTGGCGTTCAAATTCCTCACCATATTGCGATTACATTCAGCTCAGCAGGATCATCATTGCCTCAAGTTTTAGCTCAATATTTAGCAAGGTTTAGAACATACTATCTACGAAGGTATGATGGAAGATGTGCAGGTTTTGAAGCAAAATGTGACCTATTTCATGAGTAAAATTGTATTGTTCCCCACGATTACCCATTTGTCGACCGGAGCCACGCTGACAGCTACCGTTATCACTGTTATGGAAGACAAACCGCACATGTCTATCTCTCTCTCTCTCTCTCTCTCTCTCTCTCTCTCTCTCTCTCTCTCTCTCTCTCTCTCTCTCTCTCTCTCTCTCTCTCTCTCTCTCTCTCTCTCTCTCTCTCTCTCTCTCTCTCTCTCTCTCTCTCTCTCTCTCTCTCTCTCTCTCTCTCTCTCTCTCTCTCTCTCTCTCTCTCTCTCTCTCTCTCTCTCTCTCTCTCTCTCTCTATCTCTATCTCTATCTCTATCTCTATCTCTATCTCTATCTCTATCTCTATCTCTATCTCTATCTCTATCTCTATCTCTATCTCTATCTCTATCTCTATCTCTATCTCTATCTCTATCTCTATCTCTATCTCTATCTCTATCTCTATCTCTATCTCTATCTCTATCTCTATCTCTATCTCTATCTCTATCTCTATCTCTATCTCTATCTCTATCTCTATCTCTATCTCTATCTCTATCTCTATCTCTATCTCTATCTCTATCTCTATCTCTATCTCTATCTCTATCTCTATCTCTATCTCTATCTCTATCTCTATCTCTATCTCTATCTCTATCTCTCTCTCTCTCTCTCTCTCTCTCGCACGCACGCACGCACGCACGCACGCACGCACGCACGTTACCACCGCTGAAGCATCGGTTTCTTCTGAGTGATAGAGCAAGATCTGCTGAGTAAGATGAAGTGTCGATTTGGGAGAAGATTTTTGGTTCCCCGTGTGGATTGAAGTGCCGAGGACATCGGCAAAACCGAGGACAAGGTGTGTCCATGCATGTTTATTGTGATTTCCGAGGACAATGTGTGTACACATATGTTCATAGTATACACCGAGGACTGTGGTCTGATGGTTACCAACGTCAACTTCCTTTGAAATGTGAAAGCAGTGTGTGTGCGGTTTATCCTAATAAGTGTATCTGTGCGGCCTTATGTGCCTGTGATAATTATTATGCCGAGTCCAAATAACCTATCCCAGCTGGTGGGGAGATTCGTTAGCGTAAGACCGTCGTCATAAAAGTCCTGGGTTCGCAATATAATGTTAGCAATCGTGGGGGAGGGAGAGGGAGAACGAAAGCGAGGAAATTTTCCAAATTGAAAAGCTGTTGGATTCCTCTCACAGTTGAGTGAAACTTGTAGGGCATTTACACCACTGAAGAAGGTTTAGATATATCGTTGAATTAGATCTATCTATCCTATATATCGTGACTGTACTTTTAACCGAAAAGCACCCGAAAAGTACCGGATGACTAATTCCCATGTACGCAAGCATCACTCTTCTCAAATTCAACGTCACCGCTCCCTCCTATGCCTTTCAGAGAGGCGTTGATTAACAGAGGCGTGGTCAGAATTCCATCTTGGGTATGCCATCAGCCAAAAGGGCCATCTGTCCGTGGAAAAGGAAGGTTGAAAAGCTTGTCCCAAAAAGTTGTTTTGCATACGCGTAGAACGTATGGTTTTACCTATAAGGATTTCACTACAATCTGTAGCACACTCCATGTTTTAGTGAAAAGTCTTACATTTATTTCGACGTAGATTTTGAACATTTCTAGTAGGATATCCAGGCATGTGATTACGCCTGGCGTGGGATGTGCTGGTCCCCACCCCGCGGCCATTGCTATGTCAGCTATGTCGACGCTACTGTTGCGGGCCAGTCGTCTGATGTGAGCTATGTCCATTGCCCTATCCCCATTTTTATCTCCACTTCAGTTCAATGTAGTCGAGACTAATTAGAGCTGATTGTTCTATGGGAAGCAATGGCTCAAGATTTGGAATGCTAAGTGTCGAGGAAACTATGTCAATGTATTTCAAAGTAAAATATATCCTAAACCCTGAGAAATATCGTGAAGGGATAAGCTACTTCCCGTATCATTTCAATTACCTATAACAAACTATTCAGAAATCATTTTTCGTTACATGCTGACGGTTAGCTGAATTAATTTAGACACACTGTGCTAGAGGCGTCGCCACCATCTCTATCTCTATCTCTATCTCTATCTCTTATCTCTATCTCTATCTCTATCTCTATCTCTATCTCTATCTCTATCTCTCTCTCTCTCTCTCTCTCTCTCTCTCTCTCTCTCTGCACGCACGCACGCACGCACGCACGCACGCACGCACGCACGTTACCACCGCTGAAGCATCGGTTTCTTCTGAGTGATAGAGCAAGATCTGCTGAGTAAGATGAAGTGTCGATTTGGGAGAAGATTTTTGGTTCCCCGTGTGGATTGAAGTGCCGAGGACATCGGCAAAACCGAGGACAAGGTGTGTCCATGCATGTTTATTGTGATTTCCGAGGACAATGTGTGTACACATATGTTCATAGTATACACCGAGGACTGTGGTCTGATGGTTACCAACGTCAACTTCCTTTGAAATGTGAAAGCAGTGTGTGTGCGGTTTATCCTAATAAGTGTATCTGTGCGGCCTTATGTGCCTGTGATAATTATTATGCCGAGTCCAAATAACCTATCCCAGCTGGTGGGGAGATTCGTTAGCGTAAGACCGTCGTCATAAAAGTCCTGGGTTCGCAATATAATGTTAGCAATCGTGGG
Organism: Imbricaverruca yamaguchii; assembly: GCA_034440575.1. Classification (NCBI taxonomy): domain Eukaryota; kingdom Metazoa; phylum Arthropoda; class Thecostraca; family Neoverrucidae; genus Imbricaverruca; species Imbricaverruca yamaguchii. The sequence goes on along the minus strand of JAOTOL010001651.1, from coordinate 2,130,665 downwards.
GAGGGAGAGGGAGAACGAAAGCGAGGAAATTTTCCAAATTGAAAAGCTGTTGGATTCCTCTCACAGTTGAGTGAAACTTGTAGGGCATTTACACCACTGAAGAAGGTTTAGATATATCGTTGAATTAGATCTATCTATCCTATATATCGTGACTGTACTTTTAACCGAAAAGCACCCGAAAAGTACCGGATGACTAATTCCCATGTACGCAAGCATCACTCTTCTCAAATTCAACGTCACCGCTCCCTCCTATGCCTTTCAGAGAGGCGTTGATTAACAGAGGCGTGGTCAGAATTCCATCTTGGGTATGCCATCAGCCAAAAGGGCCATCTGTCCGTGGAAAAGGAAGGTTGAAAAGCTTGTCCCAAAAAGTTGTTTTGCATACGCGTAGAACGTATGGTTTTACCTATAAGGATTTCACTACAATCTGTAGCACACTCCATGTTTTAGTGAAAAGTCTTACATTTATTTCGACGTAGATTTTGAACATTTCTAGTAGGATATCCAGGCATGTGATTACGCCTGGCGTGGGATGTGCTGGTCCCCACCCCGCGGCCATTGCTATGTCAGCTATGTCGACGCTACTGTTGCGGGCCAGTCGTCTGATGTGAGCTATGTCCATTGCCCTATCCCCATTTTTATCTCCACTTCAGTTCAATGTAGTCGAGACTAATTAGAGCTGATTGTTCTATGGGAAGCAATGGCTCAAGATTTGGAATGCTAAGTGTCGAGGAAACTATGTCAATGTATTTCAAAGTAAAATATATCCTAAACCCTGAGAAATATCGTGAAGGGATAAGCTACTTCCCGTATCATTTCAATTACCTATAACAAACTATTCAGAAATCATTTTTCGTTACATGCTGACGGTTAGCTGAATTAATTTAGACACACTGTGCTAGAGGCGTCGCCACCGGGGGAGGCAGCGAGCGAGGACAGTGACCCATTGCCCTGTTGAAGACGGCGTTTTCCCCTTGGCATCTGAGGAGGCCCCGTCCCGGGAATGCACAGACAAGTTGAAGTGCTCTCTTGAAGAAAGGCTTAGCACTTTCAACATGTTATTGTTCTTTGTGAAGCAGTAAGTGCAATGCTCTCATGCAGCTGGAGGTTCATCACGTTCACCAGGCAGCGCGAAAAGATGTGTTATTGCAGTCTAAGGTAATCACAAGACAAGTTTTACACCCATTTTACTTTAAGGAATTAATCAAAGGCGTTAGCTTTGGCCTAGTTACGTTAGGCTAGGCTTTTGTTGTAAGTTAGTTTTAAAAACAACAAAAAGGTCATTTTTCTTCAAATTTTTGATATGAAAATGTTCGAGACAAATGGTTTGGAAACTGCACATTAAAAATAATTTAATTTCTTACATGGAAGGCTAGGCTGAGTTAGGTTAGGTTATGTTACATCATTTTTTTTTTACTCTGAACAATATTTTCCATCCTATATTACTTAAATCCAAGCCCATTTGTGGGTATTATTTTGCCTCCAAATTGAAGTGGATTCATCTGCAGAGGAAATGGGTGGTCACATCACGTTCAGTACACGAGAAATTCCAAGAAGTCAGAGCTTGCCATAAAATGAAAAATTACACAAGAAGCCTGGTATTATTGCAGTTTAAGGTAACCACAAGCCAAGTTGTGCCCCCATTTTATCTCCGTGTAGTATACAAAGGCGCAAGACGTGACCTCAGCGGACACAACTCTTCAATCGTCACCGTTGTATCGACTGCTAATTTGTGTACCATGGGACGGGGATGGCCGGATGGTTGAACCCTGGAAACGATGGTCACGGTTTTAACACTCGTACCGTCCATATATTTCTCAATCCCGCGGCCCACCGGCGGAACAGTGTGGGCGACGGTTTTTAGCAGTTTTCATAAAGTACTTTGTGAAGCACCCAAAAAAAACATGATGTGCCATCTTGCGGGATGTGATGCACGCGTTGCTCCGTACCTGACTATCTGCACCCCGCCAGCGGCCGGCTGGAGGGGCTACCTGACGGCCAGCGGCCCGTCAGAGCAGACTCGAGCCGTGACAGTTCTGCTACAGCTGGCACAGAAGCTGCTGGCCAACGTACGGCAGCTGCAGCCGATGACACACGTCATGGACACGGAAGGTATTTAACTGACCGGTGCCGAATGACAGGGTAGGCTGGAGGTCTCCATGCGGCCATGAATATCAGGGAGGATGGGAGGCCGCTACTGGCTACACGGTCGCCAAAATGAGGGGATTAGGAGTCTTCCACACAGCTGGCAATATGAGGGAGTTTTGGGAGGCTGCAACTTGACTGGATGCAAGGAGACAGAGGCCACATCTTTTGGGTGATGCTGGGCCAATATCCTAAGTTCTGAACTTCCAGTGGGTATTCATACTTAATGCCAATTCTTGTGATATGAAGTTTTTCCTTTTTGACATCGTTAAGCGACACTTTTCTTTTGATTGTTCTTTCAATTATAGGTTGAGCGCTATTTCGGTATTTAACAGCTCTAATGGCGTCTTGCAGCACTACTGCTGACTGCCAAATGCAGCCGATACACTACTGACATCGTCGTCCTCAAACAATCGGCTAATGTCATAGAAAACCGCTCACCAAAAGGCACTCGTATACATTTACATTTTTTCGCAGCCGAATTTTGTATGTCACTTCCACCTTCACTATAGGAAATCGATCTCAAGACACCATACTGGGCAGACGAAAGCGGTGAGGGAGGTAGTGGTGTTTTCAGATAGAGGCAGCGACTCAAGCTTGATTCTGCACCAGTGTGTCGAACTCGGTTATTTCTCAAAATATGTAACGCAGGAGGGGGATGGAGGAATTCAAGCAGACACTCATTCAGGTGAAGAATACACATTGTAAGATTGGGTAAAATGTTCTGAAAGTGATCACTTCAATACACAGTGAATCAATTGGACCAAGCATGAACACTGATGAGGATGAAGGAATTATATTGTTAAGTTTCCATGAGAGGTTGGGGCAGTACACCCGTCTGACGGAGTGGCTGGTTCGTGACCTGTCAGTGTGACTTCTGTCAGTGGTGACGCGGGCGGAGCAGTACATCCGTCTGACGGAGTGGCCGGCTTGTGACCTGTCAGTGTGACCCCTCTGTCAGTAGTGACGCGGACGGAGCAGTACACCTGTATGACGGAGTGGCCGGTTTGTGTGACATCCCTGACCTGTGTGACCCCTCTGTCAGTAGTGACGCGGACGGAGCAGTACACCCGTCTGACGGAGTGGCCGGCTTGTGACCTGTCAGTGTGACCCCTCTGTCAGTGGTGACGCGGACGGAGCAGTACACCTGTATGACGGAGTGGCCGGTTTGTGTGACATCCCTGACCTGTGTGACCCCTCTGTCAGTGGTGACGCGGACGGAGCAGTACACCCGTCTGACGGAGTAGCAGGCTTGTGACCTGTCAGTGTGACCCCTCTGTCAGTGGTGACGCGGACGGAGCAGTACACCTGTATGACGGAGTGGCCGGTTTGTGTGACATCCCTGACCTGTGTGACCCCTCTGTCAGTGGTGACGCGGACGGAGCAGTACACCCGTCTGAAGGAGCGTCTCCGGCTGTTGACGCCGTTCGTGCGGGCGCAGGCGCTGACGGCTGCGCCTGCCGACGAGCTGGCTGACCTGGCCGCCACCCTGACGCTGGTGCCCGGCAGCGGATGTGAGCTGCAGCATTTCACGGCCGACAACATCGGCCCCAGGTGAGCGACACCGCCGTATCGCGGTCGGCGCGTGATAGTTATGTGGGGACAGCAGTGTGTACATATTCGGAAATTTGGGTGGAAAACAGCACATGATAAGAGACGTATTTAGGTCTCAGGTCGGATATTTATGTTTAAGTTGACATCTTTCATATTTCCTTGTCAGTGGTCCAAAGAAATAGGTGTCTGATAATACGACAGCTGGCGTGAATGACCCTAATTTGCTACCTCTAGGTTTTGAAGTGATTTGGGCTGTGTGCAGACTAATCACCATGTGATGCAATTGCATCCAACAGGTAGTTTGTACCAACCACCATTCTAGTCACATCTTTAATAGCATAGTTATAATATATTATTTACATCGGACACCCAGTCGAAAATAAATTTGGCCACACTGGTGCATAGTTTCTTCAGGTGACTGGTGTCATGCTGATCATATGAGTCATGCATTTATGTTGCCATCTGTGAGGCATGTACGTAGTTATAGCCAGGATTAGAAAGAACGGCGGTATTCCGCATTGTTATCGGGAACAATATGTTCTTCGAAAGATAACAATCTGCCTGTCACCACCAACAATTGAATTAGGGGACGAGCAGCCTAGGGGTAAGTTGCTCGTCTCACAATCGAAAGGTTGTGGGTTCGAGTCTCACCTGTCGCTACTCTTCGCCCGCGACCAATCGGCGTGAGAGATTGGCGACGCTGCATGGCTCAATGGTCGACGTGTCGTAAAACCAATAACCAACCAACCAACAATTGAATTGTGCTTTGTCAATGAATTTACTCTGCTAACAATAAAGTTTGTTAATTGAATTGAATTGAATTGAACATGCTTATCGCAAGTATCCATTCTAAGCATTCCAAGTATTTTGTCAATCTTATTCCCTGGTTTTCATTTCGGTAATTGCACATTTCCTCTGTTGAACGAAACTGGTGCAAAATATCGCGTACATTATTATTTTTGCCTCTCAATATGCTTGAATGAGAAGCAAATATCTGGCTGTCTTAATTCTTAACACATGCAATGTCATGTATGGTGTTGATGAAAGGAAGAATGTGTGCTCTAAATATCAGGCAAAAGGTGCACAAATCTACTACTGTGCCACACCCATGACGTGCTCATGACCGACATGACTTGTCAGCTTCTGCGCCGCCTACATCACGCACCTGCTATGTGCCCACCCGGACCTGCTGACGGCCGACCCGGACCGGCTGGCGCACGTGTGGCTGCGGTGCTTCTGTTGCGCCCCGGAGCGGGCCGAGGTGGGTCGGCTGACGACCGCCGTCGCCGGCGTCAGCTGCCTGGTGCCTGACGACCGGCCACCTGGCCGCAACACCGCCGTCCGCTTCGTCGACCGACTCGTCCGGCTCGCCGAGCAGGTGGGCGTGGTGGAGACCGGCTTGCTGGGGAGGTGGGTATGGGAGACAGACCGGTCTGCTGGGGAGGTGGGTATGGGAGACAGACCGGCCTGCTGAGGATGTGGGTGTGGGATGCAGACCGGCCTGCTGAGGATGTGGGTGTGGGAGACAGACCGGCCTGCTGAGGATGTGGGTGTGGGATACAGACCGGCCTGCTGAAGAGGCGAGTGTGGGAGACAGACCGGCCTGCTGAGGATGTGGGTGTGGGAGACAGACCGGCCTGCTGAGGATGTGGGTGTGGAAGACAGACCTGCTGGGCAGGTGTGTGTGGGAGACAGATCGACCCGCTGAGCTGGGTGTGGGAGACAGACCAGCTGGCTGAGAAGATGGGCGTGTGAGACAAACCAGACTGCTGAGGGGGTGAGTGGAAAGCATCGTCCGCTGAGTAAGTAGGTGTGGAAGACACCCACCCACTGAGGAGGTGGGTGTGGATGACAGGCCGACCCACTGAGGAGGTGGGTATAGGAGGCAAAACAAGCCGCTGAGGGCGTGGGTATAAAAGACAGATCGGCCGTTGTAGGAGCGGGAATGAGTCGACCGACTGACCCGGCGGCCGTGTGTGCAAGGCCAGGGGTGAATCGGTGCACGTGAAGCAGTGACTTGCGACGTGTCCACTGCCATCGACCTGACCTAGGTGGTGAAGTTGAGCTGCATTGCGCTTGGTGTTGACGGTGTGGCCCTGGTGATGCTCCGTGTGCCGGCGGCGGCGGAGCGCGGTCTGAAGCGGTGTGGTTCCAGCGGCCGACCATCAACATCTGACCGGTGACGCGGCAGCTAATCACACTGTCCACCTGGTGAGCTATTCCGACGCCAGTCTGTCGGTAGTGCGTCACGACCTACGTCTGCTGCTCCAGGGCGAGCTGTTCCGATGGCAGTCTGACGTCACGACATGCGCCTGATGCTCCAGGGTGAGGAGAGCCGAGAGCGCGTCAACAAGGTCGTCGGAAGCCTTGAGTTCATCGACACGTATTTGCGCACACCCAAGAGTGTGACAGTGACTTCACACCTCTACTACGTGTTCGGCCTGATCATCCAGAAACTGCTCAAGATACTGGTGAGAACGTGATATTCTCAGGCACCGATCCGTGCCGTCGGCGTTGTGTTGAGTAGGGGGTGAGTTGCCGGACCGAGACTTAGGCTTTTGCACTTTTGTGCATTTTTGGCACTATATTTGAGAAAAAAGTTGGCAGTCATCGTCCACAGCACAATTTAGTCTGCCAGTGACCGAAAGGAAAGGGTAATTTTTCCCGAGAGTGTGACGTTCTAGAGTGCAAAACTCCAGGAGAGGTGTTTTTTCCAGCCCTATGTACAGCAGACCCAGTGACATGTACAGTGTACACCCAATTGCAACCGTTATCACCTGGATTTATGGGAGATAATACATAGATAATGCACGAATAATTATATCCGGGTTATAAACACTGCGAATAGAAGTCACGTATCCAGCAAATTTTAAATCAGGAGTGCTAGTCAAGTCTGGGCTGGCATTGGTGAAGGGCTCACCATACATCCAACGCCCTCTGCCCAAGGTATCTTCGTCCGGCCTATGGACAAGTTTCAGGTCGGGACAGACCATTTTTTTTTCAAGTCTCGCTAGTGATTTGTAATTCTAAAGACGCTAGTGATTTGTAAGTGGTATTCATTTATATATTTTTAATGCAGAAATTACTTAAATAATGCAAAGAATCGTCTCAGACTTCCTCCCTTAGTGATTGGTCAAAATGTCCGTGACGCCACATATATGAAGGTTAGCAATGCTTGGTTTCCGCCCATTGTATCTTCCATTTCGGACGCTGCCAGTTCGTAAGAATCGCGACAATTTTAGCTTGGATCAAATCCTATCTTCAGGGGCAAGTGGATCGTAGGAAAGGCGCTATTATTCTTGTTTGTGCCGATGTATACAAATGCAACTGCAAGTATACCAGAAGCAATGTGCACTGGCTTCCCAACGACCGACAAGATGGGGACGTTGTCGAGCGATTCTACACGCCGAGGCAACACGCTGATCTCTGCTTGTGGCCCCGCTTGCTGCGGCGAACATTTTAGGTATATGCACCACTGGTAGACAGGGGTACGAGTATTTTGATAGGCGTGAGCACGCCAAAGATTGAGATGGCAAGCTGGAACCAGAGTACTTTCCTCTAAAGTGTATACACTGAGGTTTTTCAGATCAAGGTTTAGCTTGAAAACGGTGTTTTTATCTTCCATTTTCATGAAAACTCCAACAAAATAAATGTACGCGTTTTACATACATGGGAACTGTGAATTGCTAGTATCCTTCTTACTGGAAACATGGATGTCCACAACCCTTTCACATTAGCATTAAGTGAAGAGAATTGACATTATCTACCTGATAGGCAAGAAATTAGACAAATTTGTGCTTCAAAGTGATTTTTTAATTATTCAAATTTATTTTTCCAGCGTGGTGTTCATGAATGTGGTCAACATGATGTGGCCACTTGTTTTCTCCGCAAATTCATACTTTTCAGTTCGCTTGCAAAAGAACAGCAAAAATGGGCTTGGAAATTGGTAAAATAGCAGACAAATAATGCAATAAAAATGAAGGATAAACTTACTTCCCATGGAAAAAATCAAAGAGTCCACAAGATTCAAGCAATCTTTCCTGTAAAAAATGTTCCTAAAAAAACTAAAAGGATGGCCTAAGATTTCGTTCAGAAAACATGTTCTATAAATATATCAGGATAAAAAATGTAACCAAACCTGATGTAGCCAAACCTAACCACTTTCCTTCATGCAGGTAAAATGTACGCACAATTTTTATCGTGAATAACTTAAAGCACAATAATCTCAGACTGCCATACATTTAGCAAAAATCTGCAGAATCCCAGCAGTGGTATACTTGTAATCCTTTCGAAGGCTCAGTGAAATTCCACACAGTACCTTCCCTTCCGTGCTTCATATTTTCGTACAAATTGTCAGCATTTCAGTTTCACAAGCCCTCGCCCTAGTATCCATGACGCGAGTCGGTTGAACAACTTTACATTGAACAATCCAACGTATGGTTCCCTGCGAGTTTCGGGCCTGGTTGCTTCGAGACACCATAAATGTGACGTCAGAAAAATGTCGTCAATCACCAGATGGCCTAATGACTGATGCTTCTGCCAATAAGGTAACCAGGAGTAAGTGATAAGCTAAAGCGATTGAAGGTCACATTCACCAGCCACCTGCAACTGCAAAATTGTGTTCAAAATCTCACCATTCAACAAGAACCTGCTATCATCGTTCAACTCTTTAGTACACGTCAATCAATGGAGTATCGCAAATGCCTCGAGGTGAAATTTTGGTGGGAGTGGGGGGTGGGAGAGAATGACTATTTAGCGGAGCTTTTAACTATAACCTCTGCTTATTGATATACTGACGCAACAATAATTACAAGCGTCTACTCTTCAATCGCCACCCCAGGCACAGCGCCTGTGCTTTATCACTGCCTCCGTTTTTTTTTCAGCCAAAGTTAACACTAAAATAAATGATTAGGCCCCGTGAAGTTCGGAGGGAAAATACCACGATATTTTCCAACGCCGCCGCTCATGGAGCACCGCCGCTCCATGTAATGACGCTCTTCTCGTGAGAACTCGGCACCCTTTGGACTAATTCGCATCTCTCACGGAATTCGTGCCCCCATGCGCCTTTGATTAGTTTATATGTACACCACTAGGATTTTCTTGCAGGCAGGGATGGCACCGGCACCTGGATGGGGTTATGTCAAATACGAGGGGGCGTCTTCCACAGACAACAATTTGAGTGGATACAAATGACGTCTGGCTTCTTCCGGCCTCATGGGAAGTTGGTTTTAGCACATGAAAGGATGGGCGTATTATAGCCGAAGCAGCTGACGCACTCAAAAAGCCCCAACTGCATACACATCGAAGGGATGCAGTCCAGTCATCCAGAGTAGCGCCTTTAGTGCATCATAGCACGGAGACGGCGCCACGGCTTTTGGTCACCGGGTGCAGCGAGGGCTGAATCAAATTTTGAACTATTTATTTGTATTCCGTGTTTTCATGTCATATTCATATTTCATAGTCATATTCATATTCATATTTCATATCCATATTTCTTATTTCTATTTATATTTATGTTTCAGTCCATTATTCAAGTTGGAATGCTAAGTATAGCGCTGATGAGGGGAAGGCATGTGGAGGCTGAGTACATTTTGCCTTTGCGCTGGAATTAATGGCTTTGTTTTTAATATGTGCACAATATTTATGCATGCTGGCTAGTTACTTCAATTTGAAAAGTTCATTATAAACTGGTTTAGTGTATAAATGCTGAAGGTGGTTTATAGATGTAAATATTGACAAGTTCCGAAAGGTATAGAAAAGTTAATTAATCACGTCACCTGTGCTAACAAAAATTGTCAAGATTTTTGGAGCGTCACAATTTGACCTATGGAAATGCATTTGACCGGATAGCTTTGTCGCATATTGACGCACTGGATGCCACCCTGCGGGTAACTCATGCTATCTTGACCGACAGGACCACCGCAAGGTGGTGTATGTCATTAACCGGATGCTGCTGCCGTCAGCTGTCTATGACTGCCAGAAGCCGCTACCACCCCCTGTCCGAGCGGCACTGGCACGCTGGCTGCCGCTGGTAGGTATAGGCGGTCCATCGTCCATCTGATCAACACTGCTGGGTACCAAGTGAAACCTACATCACGCTGATGGCGCTCACGGTTTCTGCCGACTCGTGGATCAACGTAAAGCGACTGGCACGGGCACTTGACTTGACTCCCGTCTCTCGTTGGCGTTGTCTCAAGGTTACATTGTTTACCATCGAGCCATCGATCATCGACAGTCGAGGCCCCCGAAAGCCCAAGTAGCGAACAATTTCTGACCATCAAGCCATCAAACATGCTTAGCATGGATGCTTCTGTGGATGTAGATTGCGCTTCATCGTCTTTGGCTTGGTTTTCAGCGGCCAAAGTGTTCGCTGATCTGGGTCAGTTAATACAACGACCATTTGGGTCGTTGTACTGTTTGTCAATATTTCCTTAGCACAAAATGCACTTCCGGCATCCTTTGGTCGCTTAAGCCCCAATTAGATTTGCTTCATGTTGCAGTGAGGATGAAACCACTGGTCACGCCCCAGGGTTACAATTACTTGAAGCCCTCCTCTTTTTCTTCGCTATCGAATACGACGTCCTTGCAGTCGGCCGCTGCAAAGGACGTCGTACTTTGGTCTCGATATTCGCCGGCGATTGCATTGCGCCTGAGATCTAAGAAACTCGCATGGGCGCAAAATGACCTTTGTAATCGGTATGCCCTAAAACCAAAATAACTAACGAACTTGCTAAGGCGGCTCGGAGGCAGTCGTCCTCCCACCTTGCTTCGACTCTTGACGGCCACAGTATCTGGGCGGCAGTGGTGCATTTTCATCGAAGTTGCTGTAACATACGACACCGCATACTGAATCAGCACCCTTTGCCACCAAGTTTTAGCATCCTGTTTGTAGTTGTGTACATAGGCAGTCTGCATTTCGTGTTTGAAACTTGGAAGTTTGTAGTATCAGAACTACTACACACATGCTCCCTACTATGGGCATGCACTCATAGTAGTGGGACGCCCATTGTTCATGACGCGATTCCAGATGCTGTGACCACCAATAGTACAGTTTGTTGCACAATTGCTTCCAGACACAACGGAAAGCAATGATGTTAGAAGTATTCCATTGTTTTCTGATGGTGTTTACAGGAACATCAGGAAATATTGGCGGTTTTCGACATCCTAATTTACCCCCCTTTAATGTCCCATAGGTAATGAAGGAAATGATTTTAGCCTTACTAAATGAGCATTGTGTAGTTTGTGTCGCCTGTCCGCTGTGCTCTGTTGCGCTGCCATACCGTGTGGAGAGATTGAATGTCCATACATGTCCCCGCGGCTCTGTGCCGTCTCTTCCCCGACGTTACGTCTGACTGGCCTGTGGTGTAACCTGTGCCGTCATATTGACGTGACCTGTGGCAACGGTGAGCCTATGTGCCACACTCACTGCGCCTGAACAGCTCACACCTGTACCGTCTCTTCCCCGACGTTACGTCTGACTGACCTCTGGCGGCGGTGAGCCTGTGTCGCCACACTGACCGGACCGCACCTCTGCCGTCAGTTTATGGCTGGTATCTCCCGGACCGAGTACGCCACACACCCGTTCTACCGGCGCTGCGTCAAGGACATCCTGGTCAACTACATCTTCCGCTTCGCGGACGACTCGCAGCCGATCCTAGTGTGTAGTAAAGCCAGCTGTGCGCGCTAACTGACTGTGGTGAAGAGCTGAGACTGCTGATGGCCATAATATATTACTGCCAGACATCGTGGTCTGCCCCTAGAAATAGTTTATGCTTCGGCTGGCCAAAGGTAAAAGGACGTATCCCGGATTTTGAACATGTTCAGAACAGTTTTTTTTTTGTCTTTTAAGCAATTATCTCCCATACTAATTGGCCATGACAACTGCATCCTAATAATCCACCATAAGCGAAGTGCATTTTACATTGATTTCCTTCACTATCATGTGTGCAATGCTGTTGGACAGCACACATACTGTAAATCGTCTTGTCCACTTGTATTTTCCGACAAAGATATGAAGCCAGATGTAATTATTTACATTCCTGATGGCGAAAATCAAAGATTTTTGTTCACATCGGCCACTCAACTGACAATTTGGTCACACTGGTTACTGGGCCTCGTGCTTCCTTTTGCACATCCCTGCTCTCGCCCGGTTCATGCACCTGGAAGTTTACTTTTGTTCGTTGCATGGTTCGTCTAAGATTCCGCGAATAATACCCACTGTCCAAGTAGGTTATCAATTGGTGCAGTAATGCTTGTTTCACAGAACGTCCTCAGATCAAGTGAAGTCACACCTGAATTCACGATGTTTGTGATCACGATGACCGCGGACGTCTTTCTACAGAGGACGTCTGGAAAATGTCATCCCAGTCTCGTTCAGGTCAGTGCTGCCTGGCATTTTTCAACTCATCAGATGCAGGCTCTTTTCCATCATTTTTGTCTTATTTGTTTGTCTTTGGACTTGACAAAGCAGGATTGTGGATCTGATGGATTGTGTGTGGGTGGCTACCGCAGGCTCTGCTGCTGCTCACGCAGCTGGTGTCGGACGACTCTGGACAGCATCAGGCGGCGGTGGCCCAGCAAGCGCTGCCCAACCTGCTGGAGTTGCTGCTGACCTTGGAGGAGCCGCGCGGCAAGCGTGCCGCCACTGATCTGCTGAGGAACCTGTGCCAGTCGTCCTCGAGCGACGTCAGGTGAGCACTAACGGCCGTCGACTGTACGCCAGGAAATGTGACATCTGGCTGACGGTCGTGCGGGTTGATGGTATTTCAGATTAAGCTTCAGTCACAAACAGCAGCAGTCACAAACAAAGGAATATCGACGGATTGTTTCCAGTAAGATAAAGTTAACTGGATTTAGCTGCTATGCCATACCAAGAACAGTCAACCACCATCAAGCTCCACGAAGTTCAATCCGCAATATCATACTGGGTCGCAATACTATACTTGCTGGCAACCAGTAACCTGCGAAGAGATAATCGTTTCATTTTGTCCAGCAGGGTGGCGCTGTCGTCTGCGCTGGAACGGCTGTTGGAGCGTCACCTGGCATTCAGCTCGCCGCGCGTGTTTCGGCTGCTGGAGGTGGTGGCCGTGCTGGCGCCGGACGTGACGCGCTGCCTGCTGCCCGTCCTGCAGACGCACGTGAACCGTGTCGAGGTCCGCCGCGGTGTCGGCCAGGACCGCAATCTTAGGTCGGCATTTGACGTCTACCTCGGCATCCAACTTTAGTTTGTAATTGATGTCGATACACGCAGAGGCCTCTTGGTGTTGGGAGCTCTGCTGTCAAGAATGATTTGAGAGATGGCAAGAATCTTGCAGCAATATACAGCAATCTTGCCCATATTGGCTGTACATCTTAATGTTGGGGTCTGCAATATTGGTGGATCCATGAATGAATCTAAGCGTAGCTCTGACGACTTTAACATATCACGAATAGCACCATCAATATTTTTGTGCATATTGGTCCATGTATATCTTATGAAATGCATGCCAATTTGATCTTGATGTTTATGTTCACAGGAATGGTGTGCTACAGGTACAGCGGCGGCTGGGCGTGGCCATTGTGGTGCCTGTCGCATCTTCCTTCTCTAGCTGACGCGGTGTTCCATCGTGCACCAACACTGCTCTACCCGAACGCTGATATGTGATGCAACTTGTGCTGTGCTCAATCTGTGCCACTTGGAATGTTTATTAATTGTTATGTGCATAGCTTTGATAGTCTTGTTTGCTGTGACAAACAGGTCTTGAGTAGCTCGCGATGTCTGTTATCCAACATGCTCTTTATTGAGACCCCGAGCCGATGACCAGCCAATGTGTGAGCAACTTGTCATTGTTGTGTCAGTAACATGCCAAGCTTAATACAATGATCTTGAAGATGTTTCTGGTTGTTACATTGCGTGCATGGACACAATAGTTTGAGGAAGGGGCAGCTGGTTAAGACAGACTGATCTCAGTTACCTCAGTAACCTCACAGCAATTGCATGGGAAAACTGTGTTGCCAATGGAGATGTATCATAACCTCCATAGGTCATAAGCCCCACAATTAAACAAACCAGAGGCGGTCATAACCTTCACAGGTCATAACCTCCACAGTTCACAACCTCCAAACTCCGATTCGGTCATAACTTCCACAACTCTGATGCGGTCATAACCTCAACAGCTCACGACCCCCACAACTGAAGCGGTCGTGACCACAGTTCACAACCTCCACAACTCCGAAGCAGTCATAGCTTCCACAGGTTCAATAACTAACGATTTCATAGAAGCATCACTTCAGCATGGTTCTGAGTGCTGAAGTGCTCGCGGCAGAGCTGTGAAGAGTTTTATTTTGGACGAAGCCCTCCGCATTTTAAACACCGGGATCGCTACCCACTTCACGCTTCCATCTGGTTTTATCTCCGCGATCGACCTGAGTCTTGCAAGCCCTTCTCTGGCGTGCTATATGACCTGGTCGGCTTCTGGTGACGCACTTGGTAGCGACCATTTTCCCATCTGTATTCACAATGACAGCGTTATGGATGGCTGCAGGCCTCAATGGTGGAATTTGCGAAAGGCGAACTGGGTGAAATTTTGGCGCAGTATGGAATCCTGCCTATCAAGTAACGCCGATGTGAGCGCACCTTCGGTGGAACAACTTACTTCTATGCTCCTGTACTCGGTCAACTGTTCCATTCCACGAACTTCTGGTGCCCCACGTCGCACTCCCGCTCCGTGGTGGTCAAGAGAATGCTGTGACGCCATACGAGTACGTAAGCGAGCTTTTAAGAAATTTAACAACTGCAACCAGGTAAACTTGATTGCTTTTCAGAGGGCACGAGCCTTAGCGCGCCGTACTATACGAGCAGCAAAGAGGAAGTCGTGGAGGGAGTACGTATCCACCATTAACCGATTTACCTCAACGACTCAAATATGGTCTCGTATCAAACGTATTGCTGGCGAATATAACGCGGTCCGTCTCCCCATTCTCCACATATCCGGTGTTGACGTGACCCATCCCGCTGAGGTCGCTGTGGAAATAGGCCAATCTCTAGCAGCACGCAGTGGAGATGGAAACTACTGCCAACAATTTCTCCGCCAGAAAGTCGAATTGGAAGCAAAGCCAATTGACTTCTCGACACCAGACCATCTATGTTATATCGAATCATTCAGTATTTGTGAGTTGCGTTCGGCGATCAGCCTAAAGAGTTACAGAGGGACCTGACTGAATACACAATGATATGTTCAAACACCTGCGTGTACGAGTTCTTGAAGCGCTTTTGGCTGCATTGAACACAATCTGGGAGGGAGGATACTCTCTGGATTCTTGGCGGGACGCCATTGTGGTCCCTATACTGTAACCGAGAAAGAGCGGTTTAGACCCATTGCACTATGGCCGATTGCTTTGACCCCGTTTCTTTGTAAGCTTCTATAAAAAAAATTGGTGAACTTTCGACTCACCTGGTTTCTGGAAGACAAGGATTTTTTGCCAACGCACAATGTAGATTTAGGAAGCACCGTTGTACAATTTATCACCTTGTAACACTTGACACCGCCATTCGCGTCGCTTTTAAGCTCAGACAACATTTTGGGGCCATTTTATTCGATATAGAAGCAGCCTATGATTCCACTTGGCGACACGGAATCTTGTTGAAGGTTAAGAAATGTGGAATCCGCGAGAATCTGGGAAATTTTATCCAATAATTTCTGAAAGATCGCTTCTTCTGCGTCCGAGTAGGATGCGAGCTTTCCGAGCGATTCTGCTAAGTCAGTGGGGTTTCGCAGGGCAGCGTTTTAAGTGTTGTCCTGCTTGCCATTACCATAAATGGCATTGGAGATGCACTGCCGCAAAGCATAGCGGCATTGTGGATAGTGGGTAACGGAGTATGCACGAGAACTGGCGTACAGATGGATACTGAAGTTCTACAGGAACTTAATGACCATCAGTTGATCTCGCAGCTTCTGATAATGAACAATAACTTGTGCCTTGTAGTCCTCGGCGTGCTACCACGTCCATCGTTAGGCGACAATAGAAAATGTGTTAGAGAGGTAAACGAAGAAATGCGCGGTCGTGTGCAAGCGATCTCCGTAGTAAACCAAAAACGAGCAACTTTCCAGAATATTTCCGGCTACTTCTGCCAGCACCAGGCGCTCATCCTTTTGTGATCGAATTGGCTACCGCACCTTTTACATTTTTTATTATTTGGACCACATGCCTCGACAAAGAAGGGTTCGTTGTTTATGTGGATGGGGCGCCTTTTCAGTGACGGCCTTTGGCACGGTTTGCAGCCAGCTGATGCGCAAGAACTCTGCTCAGCAGAGCGCAGGGCGGGCATCTAGGCAGGTCCGCCATCATGTCACCAGGCAGCGATAGGATGTCCACTCTCACACTGCCGGCTATGTGTCACCGTCTCTGCTGTGTGTCATGTTGTGTCGTCCGGTCCTGCTCTTTGTATCTGTGTTTGTTGTTGCCACCGTTACCAGTGGCTGACTGTCGGCTTCTCCTGTGCTGCCCTTTCTGGCGGCACTTGGCATTAGCTTCGTGTCGCCCTATCCTGCCGTTTTGTTGGCGTGTTTTGCTGTTGTAACTGTGATCACTGATGGGTCGGCGGCACTCCCTATGTCGGCCCGTCTTGGCGGTACTTGACATTGCCCTCGTATCGCCCGGTCCCACCGTCCTGTTGGCGTGTTTTGCTGTTGTCGCTATCACCAGGAGCAGGCATGCGGCGCTTCCTATGATGGCCCGTCCTCGCGGCACTTGGCACTGCTACCGGCTCTGGTACGGCTATGAAACAAGTGTGGCGTATGCAACTTTATTGTTGCCTCCATTTACCATGAGGCCTATGAGCATTGATCGAAAAGAACGATATGCAAAGTCTCTTTGCTCCACGAACTTTGATTGTGATCCTTCATTCATGCTCTGAACCGATACCATTACATAAGCCGACTACGTCGACTACGCGGACGTGTAGGAGCGTTTTTATTCATCCAGATCTAGTTCTGAACGCATTTCTAGGGAATGCCGCCAATGCATGCCTGACCGCTTTTAGCTCCACATGTCTGACCGCTTTCCAGTCCATCCGCCGAATGTAGCCTCCGAACTAGAGTGAAATTTTACATACTTTTGGGATGGGTCAAACCCCACTTACGACTGGCGTGAGCCCACCTCCCTAAATCCTTAGGCCTTCCTGTTACCTCCAGGCATTGCGTCTCCCAAATCGTTTTCTGGAAGTTCCACCCATGTTGCTGAGCTGGTACGGAGGTTCACAGATGCCCCCATAAAAGGAATGTCTCCATCTCACGTGCTCCCTATGGACCTGTCGATCTTAAGAAAGAAACGATTGTCCCCTTCCTTGCCTCCTATACCAGGGGCACTACCGCATATAGAGGGGATAAAAGGTCTTTCGGTAAATTAATTTTGGTATGCAGCACCATAAACCCAGTGCTAAATTGTATGTACATTAAGGGACTCGGCCCCCTCCCCATCTTATTCCATCATGGCGACGACCACACTTCAGATACGTCCTTACGTGAACCCACCTCCCTGGATCCATATTTTAACGTGTGGCTCTAATTGGGCCTCATGACTGAAAGCCTTCCTGTTACCTCCAGGCATTGCGTCCTCCAAATCGTTTCCTAGACGTTCCACCCATGTTGCTGAGCTGGTACGGAGGTTCACAGATGCCCCCATCAAAGGAATGTCTGCCTCTCACGTGCTCCCTATGGTCCTGTTGGGTGTCAGGGGCACTGCCGCATATCGAGGGTGTTAAAAGGTCTTTCGGTCAATTACTTTTGGTGTGCAGCACCATAAGCCCAATGCTAAGGTTGATGCATATTGGGGAACTCGACCCCCCACCTGATTTCATCATGCGACGACCACGCTTCAGACACGTCCTTACTGCATTTCCTCGCAGTAAGATGCTAATTCTCTGCCATATTTGACCTGTCCTACCTCGCTCTGTATGCTCTTTCAGGTATAATATGTGTATAAAAGATATTGGAGGTCCCTACCGGGACTATGACGCTCTAAGCTTTGGACCTACACCTCTTAAATCCTCATTTTATCCCCCGTACTATGCAAACACTACGTATGGGTCTGTTCCCGTGGTTCCACTAACCTCCACAAACCTCCACTGGTCGTTCCCGTGGCCAACCCAGTGGATATTTTTCCTCCACCAACCTCCACCAGTGGAGCAAAAGCTCCACCAGCCGAGGAGCAGGGTCCAATTGTGGGTCTGTTCCCGTGGCTCCACCAGAAGGAACTCAGTGGAGGTTAGTTGAGGATAGTTGAGACCTGCCCACGGGAACGACCGGTGGAGAAATCAGCTGACAGCGGTCTGAATTCCGCGACAAAATGGAAGTGTTTGGCGCTGTATCTGGCGCTATTGGTCAAATTGCTCCTGAAATGTTTGTCCAGATGATCGCACAATGTATTTAGTATGACTTATGATACAAAGTCCCAAAGTTGTCTTTATTTCTAGCAATATATGTGCCCTCAGGGTGCGGGAGAACAGATGTTCTTTCCCCTGTAGGATGAACCAAGCAATCTCTCTTCCCTCTCGGTTGAGCACTAGGCATCGTCTGCCCAGTTTTGCGGTTGGTTACAGCCTACCTTCTTAATGTACAGCATATAATTGGTGTCTGGCTACCTGGGCCCCGAGACGCTCTTCTGCCCGATGCTGGCTTTTCTCCATCTCAACTTGCTCGACCTCGTCGATCGGGCTCGAGTGGAATCTTATTGGCGCCGCATTGCGGCAGTTGCGGCACGGAGATTGTGGCAGATCCCGTCGATCTTCTCCTTAGGACGAATGACGTAGATCAAAGGCCACAAAAAGAATGTTATGTGGCCCGCATCTGTTACTTCGATTATTGTTCATTGTTGGAATTTCATATTTCCTTTGCGAAAGATGATCCTGGTATTCAGTTGATGCATGCAGATGATTTTCATATGACGGAGGACGTTGTTTACGCGCAAATATATGGAACAAGTGCGTCATGATTGAGCTCCACTGAAAAATCACAATTGGACCCTGCTCCTCGGCTGGTGGAGCTTTTGCTCCACTGGTGGAGGTTGGTGGAGGAAAAATCTCCACTGGGTTGGCCACGGGAACGACCAGTGGAGGTTTGTGGAGGTTAGTGGAACCACGGGAACAGACCCACAGGGTCTGTTCCCGTTATTTTTCAGTGGAGCTCAATCATGGCGCACTTGTTTCATATATTTGCGCGTAAACAACGTCCTCCGTCATATGAATATCATCTGCATGCATGAACTGAATACCAGGATCATCCTTCGCAAAGGAAATATGAAATTCCAACAATGAACAATAATCGAAGTAACAGATGCGGGCCACATAACATCCTTTTTGTAGCCTTTGATCTACGTCGTTCGTCCTAAGGAGAAGATGTTACTTTTCCGGCGGGATTCGTCACACTCTCCGTGCCGCAACTGCCGCAATGCGGCGCCAATAAGATTCCACTCGAGCCCGATCGACGAGGTCGAGCAAGTTGAGATGGAGAAAAGCCAACATCGGGCAGAAGAGCGTCTCGGGGCCCAGGTAGCCAGACACCAGATTATATGCTGTATATTAAGAAGGTAGGCTGCAACAAACCGCAAAACTGAGCGGACGATGCCTAGTGCTCAACCGAGAGGGAAGAGAGATTGGTTGGTTCATCCTACAGGCGAAAAGAACATCTGTTCTCCCGCAGTCCCTGAGGGCACATATATTGCTAGAAATAAAGACAACTTTGGGACTTTGTATCATAAGTCATACTATATACATTGTGCGATCATCTGGACAAACATTTCAGGAGCAATTTGACCAATAGCGCCAGATACAGTGCCAGACACTTCCTTTTTGTCCCGGAATTCAGACCACTGTCAGCTGATTTCTCCACGGGTCGTTCCCGTGGGCAGGTCTCAACTAGCCTCAACTAACCTCCACTGAGTTCCTCCTGGTGGAGCCACGGGAACAGACCCTATATTCGACAGTTTGGTAGCGCTTTGCCCATACTACGTGTGAACCCCTGAGAACGTCATATAAGGGCCTGCGCGGAAAGCTGCGCAGTAGGGATGACGCCACCTTGTATATATCGCCTTGCTCGCACACTATGACGGCATCGCTGAAATTGAAAGGTAAGCATTTCCAGAGAAAATCAGTGGTTGCATCTCCCGAATGACGTTCATAAACGTCGTATTCCGAACAAAATTTTAAAAATATCGAAACACTAAGACAAATTTACATTTTTTGTCCCCAATGCACTAGTTGCATACCAAAAGGTAGGTGCCTACCTATCTACCTAGGTAGATAGCATAATGTGACCAAGGTGATATATACATAAGACATAAAGACAAAAGATTAGTGCAACTATGACATAAAGACATGTAAAGACATAAAAGGTTAGTGCAACTATGAGCCACAAGAGACCCTCTTGGTTGCACTCTGTACACTGAACCAGTTGCCCACCAAATATGTCAATCAGCCCTCCCTGTAATACTGAAAAGCAAGCCCTCTATTCTTATAATGATTGTCTATGCTGTTTTTAAAGATGTTCAATGTGCTGCTTCTGACAATGTTTTCTGGCAGCTGGTTCCAGGTTCCTACTACCCTCTTGGTGAAGAAAGTCTGCCTTAACCTTGTTCTGATGTGGTTAACTTTAATTTTGAATTTATGACCTCTAATTGCATCATTTCGGTTCTTTTCCAACATTTCCCCAAGATATCCCCTCCCCAGACTGTGGACAAATTTAAAGACCTGGATGAGATCTCTCAGCCTTCTATATCTAAGTGAAAACATTTCCAATGTCTTCAATCTTTCCTCATATGCCAGGTTGCTTATGCCATTAACCATTTTTGTAGCCCTCTTTTGTACTCTCTCTAAAAGCCAACAATCTTTTTCATAGCTAGGAGACCAAGCTTGGATGCAGTATTCCAAATGTGGCCTGATGTATGCACAGTAAAGCTTCCTGATCACTTCCTCACTTCTGTATGGTACATTCCTATTTATTGCCCCAAACATTCTCAGTGCCTTCTTCCTGGCTTCCTTGGTCTGTTCTGATGCCCCCAGTTTTGTGTTTAGAATAATGCCTAAATCCTTCTCCTGTTGAGTCACTGATAGCACTTGGCCACCCATCATGTATGAAGCCTTCATATGCTGCTTACCTACATGCATGATTTTGCTCTTATCAAAATTAAATTGCATTTGCCATTCTTCAGACCACTTCACAAGTTTGTCTAAGTCTTTTTGCAGCGAGATATGCTCATCTTGACCTGTTATTGCCCTAAAGACCTTCAAATCATCCGCAAATTTCAAATCTTTACTGCTTAGGCCACTTTCAATGTTATTCACAAATATAATGAACAGTAGTGGCCCCAGTACTGACTCCTGGGGGACTCCACTAAGAACATTTTGCCATGATGACTGTACCATTTAGCATCACTCTGCTGTCTATCTGAAAGCCTAAATGCCTAAATAATTTCCCCTACATGTGCCTTGATTCTAACTATGTTATGGTCACTTCTTCCCAGAGTTTCTCCTACAGTCAAGTCTTGAACCAAGTCACTTAAATCCAAGAATACAAGGTCCAAGAATGAGCCATGCCTGGTAGGTTGTGATACAAACTGGTGTAAGAACAGGTCCTCTTCAAGGCATTTCCTAAACATTTTGCATGATGGGGAGCCAACACCAGCATTTTCATAACCTTCTAGATTAAAGTCACCAAGAATAAGACACTTCCTCTTAATGTTTGTACTGATTTCCTCACAAATCACCTTGTCAAGCTCCAGTGACTGAGAATGTGGCAGGGTTCCTGATTGGTAGAAAGCTCCTATCCTAAGAGTATTGCTGTTGCCTTTTTTCCCACAGTGACATCAAGCCAAATGGATTCCACAGACACATTTTTATTCCTACCTGCTACTTTTTTTAGAACTGAATAAGCTATTCATATAGAGCATTACACCACCCATTGTCATATTCATATAGAGCATTTTCATTGCTGGACCCCTATTGCACAAAAACATATTGTATCCCTGGATCTCATAGTCTTGCAAGTTATCTCCAAAATACCCTTCGCTGACCCATGCCTCTGTAATGCAAACAAAATCTGGTTCCTCCTCATCAACATAACACTTGAGCTCATGAAATTTGGAACGGATACTCTGAGCATTAAACATCATACACTTAACAAATGCTCCATAACCACCTTTGGCTTTTTCATACTGAGGAGTTCTTTTATCACTAGATGAGCTGCATGACCACTGCAGTCGATGCGCCCCTAAGCCCCCCTATCACTAGATGAACTAACACTCTGTTCCCTTAAATTGCTGCTGTCCCTATTTGCAGACTTTGAGGTTTTATTGCCTTGGCTGACACTATTGGAATATTCCTGAATTGGCAATGCAATTTCATCCCTCTGCACCCCATTTCCTAGTTTCCCTGAAGGACATGCTCATACACTTTGCCTGACACATGGACCCCCTTCTCAGAGAAGTGCAGGCCATCCCTCTGATAGAAGTCCCACAGTGCATAAAACCTGCTCCACTCATCTACAAATGTAAAACCTAGCTCATGGCAGAGCATACCTACCCTGGCATTAGCTGTCAGTGCCCTACAGCTCCACTCAAGGGAGGCTCTAGCCCAAGGCAAAATTGCTGTTACAAGGCCTCTATTGGTACCCTTCAGGGTGGCCAGAAGGGCCCTGTACTCCAGCAGAAGCTCCTCACTCCTCGCAGGACCTATGTTATTCACCCCTACATGCACTATGACTGTACTAAACTGGTGATCACTGGTGACCTGTGCCACCACAGGTACCAGGTCCTTCACCTTGGCTCCAGGACTGGTGATGCACCTCCTGTCCCTCCTACCTTTACAAAATACCCACTCTAAATGTCGCACACGAGTCTCCTACGACCAGCACTGACTCCTTACTATTACTATCTTGGGGGCAGTCATCCAATGCCTGAAACCTATTTGATGTTAATATGCCTGCTCGCTGGGCCGTTCAGCTAGGCTTCCTCCCGCTCCTACCACCTGCCACCTGCCACTCACTGACCTTTTCCTTAGGTTCGAGTCTCTAAATCCTCCACCCCCTGACCTCATGCCACTTCCCCTCCTGTGACCTACCAGAACTATCCCTCCTCTGTTCGCTATTAACACTCCCATCTCGAGAGATCCCAGCCACCTCCACAGTAGGGGAAGCCTCAGCTACCTGGTGGCCTGCGACCACCTGGGCATATGATGTCCCTGCTACGGAGTGACCCCTTGTTGTTTTATCTTGCCTACCCTGTGCAACAAGGGCAGCCTTGAGCTTGGAAAGCTCTTCCTTAAGGGTCCTAATCTATTCCTCTAGTGCCTGCATCCTGGTCGAAACCATCCTAAATGCTGCAACATATGCCTAGATTTAAATTCAAATTAACTCACTAAGCAACCAACAAAAAAGCCAACTATCATTCACTATAAATCGCTACCTCCTATACTGTTAGTTGATTATCTGAGTACCTGAAGAAAAGTAACATGTGAAGCAGAAACTATTAAACAATTGTTTGTTTAAAAAAAAAATGAACAAAATGTATAATCTAATTGCCTTCTACACAAGTAGACAACTATATGAATATCCCTTTTGATATCACTTATGGATAGACATGAACAGTCACACAGCACTTGTGAATACCACCAACTTAGTACCAATTAAACTCTATCTTAAACTTAAACACCAAACACACTATGCACCAGAAAAATAAATAAAGTGTGTTAGGATAGTATTAATGTTGTCTAATGTACTTATGAAATCTACACACTTGTAATGGCTCCAACTACAGAAATCGAAGCGACGAGAATTCGCCTAAAGCCACGAGGCCGCACCTAAAAACAAGATGGCGCTCGGCAGCCTCGCTAGGTTGATATAGTATAATTTGCTTGCTATGAAAATGCTTATCAGATAAAAACTAGTGAAATATAATTACAGAAGTAATTGCTAAACACCTATCTACAGCTTAGACTAGAGTATTGCCCTGTTCTGCAATGACTTATCTGGAAAGCTGGAGCTCCAAGCGGACGTCCTTCCACCACCTGGCGGCAAACTGGAATACGGACGTGACCATCCATTTCCTGTGCGATTTTATGTTTCTCAGTTCGCAGATGAATTAGCACTCAAAAAGGGGCTTTGGGTCTGACCATATATCATACAAAATAATGTTAAATAAAATGAAAAATGCAACATCATCTAGACTAGACTAACATGGCCTGACCTGATGTAAGAAAAAAATCTGGAAATCTGGAGGAAAAAAAAAAAAAATTTTAAAACTTGAAATTAATAAACCTACCCAGATCTAACACAATATAAGCTGTTTTTGAAGAATGAAAGAAACCTGAGGAGCAAAGTGTAATTTTTGCAACAAAAATAATTGACTGAACAAAACCTAACTCCTTTATTTGCTTCCTGCAGGTAAAATGTGTCTAAAACCTGCCTTGTGAATACCCTAAAGCCCAATAATAATGCACATACAGGTGGTGTTAATAAGATGAATTACTAAAGGTGCCAAACACCAGTGTGGAATATTTTCCTAGTTGGTTTGCCTTTCACCAAATCTGGAATGCCTCATGTGTTTTCATTGGATGTGAATATTCAGCAAATGTGTTGTTCAAGGCTGTTGCATGATGTAAATATAAATCAAAACAAACCACATCCATGACCATAATAAGGAGGTGACCACTCATTTTTGTCATGAATCCCATATTTTCAATTGGGAAACCAAAGAATACAGAAAATTAAACTCTATGTTGCAATATATGCTGAAAATTAGTCAAGTGGTTGAAAAACCTATAAATCTAACCTACTGATGCTGGATCATTTGCTGTGTGTTGATGTTTCATTCCATCCACCCTAATAATATTGCATTTCTTGTTGCCTAATGATTGATTCCATAAAGCCAACACATCTTTTTTCAACTACATGAGGAAAAATGTTTCATTTCTTGAAATCATGAAGTTATGAAATTATAAATTTATCAGGCCTATTAAGTAATATGGGCCATCTGAATTTAGCCTGCAAATAAGAGGTACCATACACCAAGAGAAAGTAGACATACACACCAAAATAAATGTCATACCCTTATTCCAAAGGAACTATCTACCCAAATGTATTTAGTATTATCCATTTTGTATTTTGTAACACACCCCTCATATGTATTCTGATATGTTCATCTCCATGAATACTATACAGCTCATACCAAGGCCTTCGCTGCATGGCTGCAAACACAGAATATTGGAAATTAGACAAGGGCAGAACTGGCAAGTGAGTGGTCATCAGAGCGAACTTGTTTCATGCTATTCCTGACTGCATTGTCATCGACCACCTTCATGGGTACCTCCCACACCAAGCAAATTGTTGATGCTCAGTTGTGCGATTCTGGAAAACGCAGCAACCAAATTTGTGAGAACACTTCAAACTGCCACCATTTGAGTGAAGACTGTTGTAGACAAAGGTGCCTTTGAGTTTTCTTGTCTTGATGAGTGTGATAGGCAGAAGATTCTGAAGTTTGTTCCGAAACAGGCATGCTCATTGAATTTCCTGGGAAAATGTGGCCAACATATAAAGCTCTTCCTTGTGACATAGTTAAGTACCTTGACCTTCTAAAAAGTTAGGTGAACCATAGCATTGTTGAGGAGGCCAAGACTTCGAGGAAAATGTTTCTCACTGCCTACGAAACATGTACATTATACTTGCGCATAGTGGTAAAAATCGTGCTACCAATTCATCAGCAAAATCAGGTAGCTGGGGACATTTGGCCAACAAAGCAAAGAATACCTCAACCATAGAGTAACAGCCAGCTTTTTTTCTGGTACAAACTTCAAAGGCATACCAAGATGTATTATATAATGTTATGGCAGAGTACCAAGGAGCATACAGGCTTCAGCCCTGCAATGCCCAAGTATGACATCCAAGACCTGGGATGGCGATGCCATTACAGTGAAGGCATATTTACAACTGTATAGTTTTAATACTTTATTTAGATACATACAAATGTGAAATGCATGCAACCCAGTCTAAATTGGTTGTACAATAAGGTGGAATATACCACCTATTGAACAATGAGGAGACATCCTGCCTAAAGAAGACATCCTGCCAATGAGGCTCGGCGCTTGTTAGCGGCTCCGCCACACGATATTTTACGCGACCGGTGCAGGCATCCGTCTTCACATCCGAATTGGCAGCCATTAACAAAGCATTGTGTTTTATACAAGCATCTGATGAAACATTACACCTCATCCTAACTTGATAGTCTCAGTAGCCTTATGACACTGATATCTTCTGATTAATCACATTCCATTGTCCAGGAAATAGTCGTATGGTTAACATCACTACGTGCAGAGACCATCGTTATGTGCTGGATTTCAAGCCACGTCGGTATGTTAGAGAATGAAGCCGCTGACGCGGCTGCAAAGCAAGCAGCACAAACCGTGCGCACGATATATGGCCATTTGTAAGATATATATCCAGTCATTAACAATTTTGTTTTTAGTCAGTCCCAGGTGCTGGGACGGGGTCGGTGAAAACAAGCTTAGGACAATTAAACCTACCATCGGCCAGTGGTCCTCGTGCTCGCGTAGGACTAGGCGAGACGAAGTGACACTGCCGCTTACGCATTGGCCATATGTACGCAACGCACAGATATATTCTTTGTGGTAATGATGGCCCATGTGCCCTAGATGCCAGGGACGTCTTTCAGTGCGTCATGTCTTAACCTCATGCCCTCGGCTTTCTGATGTTTACAAACACTACTTTGGTAGATCGCAGCCACTATCAATTCGTGACGTTCTGTGGGATGAATCGGTCGCGATCAATTCTGGTAAATTGTTCCACTTTCTTTTGGAGGTATACTTCAATTATATATTTTCTCCTGTATAATCCCTTGTACGGGAGCAAGCTCCCACGGTACGGTTGTTTAGGATTGACACAGTTTAAATAGTTGAGTTATGGGCGCTGTATAACCACTGCAGTTGATGCGCCCTAAAACCCTAATAAATAACCAGCTAACTAACTCAGGCTCGTACAATGTGCACAGAAGCCTGAGACTGTACTCTGTGCTTCCATCCCATATGATGCATACATACGTCCATGCTCCTACACTTATGTGCTGCTACATTTTATGTGCGATGTCAAACATACACTTCTTTTTCTCAGGTGTGCAAGTGTCAAATTTTGGGTTTTTAGTTGCATGGAATATATCAACAGTAATGCTTAAACTTAGTCCATGACTTAGTAGTTTGAAGTAATTAAAATAAAATTCACATCACATATGAACATGCTAACTTTAGGTAAGTATTACCCTTCTTCCCTGATTAGTTCATACATACATCAGCATTATCAGACATTGACCCTCAATTATTGTGGTCATTGCATTTTGGTTCTAGCGAGATCTTGGTGTCTGTCTAGCAGCATAATTTAGTGCAAGTTGTGTACTGCTTAGACAGTGATGTAATTGCACAGCTAATTGCTCAGCAGTCAACATAATTATTGAGAGCTACCATAGAGCACGGCCGCACCCTGACTCACGTCTCAGTCATGTACATACTCCCTGAAGCAGCCGTAAAACACGTCCGCACCCTATTACATGTCTCAGTCATGAACATAATCCCTGAGAGCCAACATAGAACAAGTCCGCATCCTGGCACACGCCTCAGTCGTGAACATAATCTCTGAAGCAGCCGCAAAGCACGCCCGTACCCTGTTGCACGTCTCAGTCGTGAACATAGTTACTGAGAGCAAACATAGAGCACGCCGTATTCTGTCATGTGCTTCATTCTGTTCGGAAGGATAGCGATATCTCAATCAGTAGGGCATTCGACCCCTCGTCTCAAAATCGTCAGCTCAAATCCCACAAGCTGCTGTATTACCAAATCCGCCCGTGATCAATCGACGTTAGATGCTGGCCGTGCTCTTTCGTATAACAGTCCAGTGCGTCGTAAAAGAACACAGGACTGTCGTTAAGTCAGCTCAGACCTAAGATACGGAAGGAAGCCCACTGCTTGGGGACGGGAACAAGCATGCTGAGTTGGCCCATAGTTGGAAGTGGGAGCAGTAACCTGCTTGGATCTGACCTATCCACTCCGTCCATGCGATCGCCGATGCACTTGTGTTGCAGTTGCACTGCGAGCTGGTCTTGTGCCGGCCCGCCTTCGGCGGATGACTCAGGTGGTGCACGTGGCACGACACCACCATCCACTCGTCAGTGACACCACACGTGCAGTGGCCGGGGCCGGGTGTCCGTGCAGCGCCGTGGCGGTGGCGGTGGCGGCGGAGCCGGCGGTCGGCCTGTGTGCGGGCCGTGCATGGTGCCATGCTCAGGCAGCGGCGCCACCGTCCCATGACCACCGGTGGCGCGGCCGTGACCGCTGTTCCGGTCACAGCCGGCTGGCTGCACTGGCCGCCGGTCTGGTCGCCGCAGTTTGCGCCGCTAACGACGAAGGTAATGCCATCGGACTGGCGAGTATGCAAGTGGTGGTGTAGCCATACCAACAGACAGGTGATGTGGACCATACCAACAGCCAGGTGGTGGTGTAGCCATACCAACAGACAGGTGATGTGGACCATACCAACAGCCAGGTGGTGGTGTAGCCATACCAACAGACAGGTGATGTGGACCATACCAACAGCCAGTTGCTGGTGTAGCCATACCAACAGACAGGTGATGTGGACCATACCAACAGCCAGGTGGTGGTGTAGCCATACCAACAGACAGGTGATGTGGACCATACCAACAGCCAGGTGGTGGTGTAGCCATACCAACAGACAGGTGATGTGGACCATACCAACAGGGGGGGTGTGCCATACCACAGAGGTGATGTGGACCATACCAACAGCCAGGTGGTGGTGTAGCCATACCAACAGACAGGTGATGCGGACCATACCAACAGCCAGGTGGTGGTGTAGCCATACCAACAGACAGGTGATGTGGACCATACCAACAGCCAGGTGGTGGTGTAGCCATACCAACAGACAGGTGATGTGGACCATACCAACAGCCAGGTGGTGGTGTAGCCATACCAACAGACAGATGATGTGGACCATACCAACAGCCAGGTGGTGGTGTAGCCATACCAACAGACAGGTGATGTGGACCATACCAACAGCCAGGTGGTGGTGTAGCCATACCAACAGACAGGTGATGTGGACCATACCAACAGCCAGGTGGTGGTGTAGCCATACCAACAGACAGGTGATGCGGACCATACCAACAGCCAGGTGGTGGTGTAGCCATACCAACAGATAGGTGATGTGGATCGTACCAACAGCCAGGTGGTGGTGTAGCCATACCAACAGACAGGTGATGTGGACCATACCAACAGCCAGGTGGTGGTGTAGCCATACCAACAGACAGGTGATGTGGACCATACCAACAGACAGGTGATGTGGACCATACCAACAGCCAGGTGGTGGTGTAGCCATACCAACAGACAGGTGATGTGGACCATACCAACAACCAGGTGGTGGTGTAGCCATACCAACAGACAGGTGATGTGGACCATACCAACAGCCAGGTGGTGGTGTAGCCATACCAACAGACAGGTGATGTGGACCATACCAACAGCCAGGTGGTGGTGTAGCCATACCAACAGACAGGTGATGTGGACCATACCAACAGCCAGGTGGTGGTGTAGCCATACCAACAGACAGGTGATGTGGACCATACCAACAGACAGGTGATGTGGACCATGCCAACAGCCAGGTGGTGGTGTAGCCATACCAACAGATAGGTGATGTGGACCGTACCAACGGCCAGGTGGTGGTGTAGCCATACCAACAGACAGGTGATGTGGACCATACCAACAGCCAGGTGGTGGTGTAGCCATACCAACAGATAGGTGATGTCGACCGTACCAACGGCCAGGTGGTGGTGTAGCCATACCAACAGACAGGTGATGTGGACCATACCAACAGCCAGGTGGTGGTGTAGCCATACCAACAGACAGGTGATGTCGACCATACCAACAGCCAGGTGGTGGTGTAGCCATACCAACAGACAGGTGATGTCGACCATACCAACAGCCAGGTGGTGGTGTAGCCATACCAACAGACAGGTGATGTGGACCATACCAACAGCCAGGTGGTGGTGTAGCCATACCAACAGACAGATGATGTGGACCATACCAACAGCCAGGTGGTGGTGTAGCCATACCAACAGACAGGTGATGTGGACCATACCAACAGACAGGTGGTGGTGTAGCCATACCAACAGACAGGTGATGTCGACCGTACCAACAGACAGGTAGTATTGGGCCCCTTCTAAAATACAGGTGGTGTGAACCGTACCAATACACTGGTGGTGAGGTAGTGGTGGTACCGCACCAACACACCGGTAGTGATGGGGCTGTACCAACAGACGGGTGCCACTGAATGGATGTATTGTATTTTGACGAGGTATTTTATATTAAAGTGTTATGGTTATATATGAGATATGCCCGTATGCTACTTTTTTGTGTATATTTCGCAATGACGCAATGTGTAGACACCGCAACGTGTCACATCGCTGCACTGTGTCTCGTAGCTTTCAGTCCTCCGTCAATGCTTCCATCACTCCATTGCATATATGGAATTTAGCAACATTCTTATCTTGTCTACTTGTCAGTAGAACATGATAATTTAAAAGACTGAGTGGAATTAAGTTATATTGATATTCAGCACACCCATTGCTTTACTGCTTTATCAATTCTTACTTCATCTTTGTGATACTTTTTTCATCATGTTATCATGTAAGTTTTCTCTTCACAGAGCCGAAATTGTTCAAGTCCGCTCGTGTTGGAGACGAGCACGAAG
This sequence comes from Imbricaverruca yamaguchii, assembly GCA_034440575.1. NCBI lineage: Eukaryota > Metazoa > Arthropoda > Thecostraca > Neoverrucidae > Imbricaverruca > Imbricaverruca yamaguchii. Next base: position 2,100,183 of record JAOTOL010001651.1, on the reverse strand, counting down.
TCAGACAGTGAGTATATTGAGGGGTGGCGGATCATTTTGTCCGGCCTGGTGCTTGCGATTGGCATCACTTTCTTTGCACTACAGGAAGTACTTTCCAGGATGATCTGGCACTGGATACAAGTTGTATTCATCGGCGCATTGGAATGCCTATTTGCACGTATATGCTGGGGGCTTATTTCAATTGCATGGTAATGTCTGATGAGTCTGACCTTTTGCAATAGGAGCAGTATGCAGAAGATATCAGAAATGTGAAGGGTAATAGGAGATACCGATAGTTGAATTTGTCGGCGGGTTTAGCGTCTTTTCGTCTTGAAAGGTGTTTGTTTCGATCGGTGGCATCCTTCTGATGCAGTGTACAGAGGAAATGTCGGTCGACTGTGTCAGTAATGACATGTAGTTAGTCAGAGCCCTTAGACACCAAACTAGCACCGCCACGTCGCTGCGTGTCTGGGCGTACGGACCAGGTAGAAACGCGATACGGATGTATCGCGTTCACAGAAAATAATTCGCGACCGTCCAGTCGCGAATTAATTTCTGGTGTTCATGTATAACCGAGTGTGACCATGAAGTACGGTTCATGCGGTGCACATGAGATATGTAGGCCGGCCCAGAGCCAAGTAGAAATGCTGACGCCTTGCTTGCCGTTGGCTATTTGCCCGTTCATCTGCTGCGTAGCCAGTCACAAACATGTGCAATGTATGTTTATTTTACCGTGTCGACTTGCTTCGAGAATGTAAGTATAATTAACTAAGGTACAAAGCAAAAATGCGTACACCAGCCACACTGCGTGACGGCTAACGAAGGTCGACGTCTACTTCCCTCCGTACAGCACTAGAGAGGTCGATACGGATGCCACCGAATTTCATATTCATGTTTTGAGCAGGATGCATATATGCTAGAATGCAAATATGGATAATTTATACGAGGATATATTCGTGTAAGATCAGGATACATCTGTGCAACTACTCGTCAGCGAACGACTCTTGAGATGATTGGATCCGGCGAAGTTTGGTTTTCCTTGAACAGGGAAAGATTTTGACGTGCAACCCCCGTAATAATTTAGCCATGGGAAGAGAGCCAAGTTATTATGTGCACAAGATAATCATGCGGCTAGCTCCTCAATACCCACCTGCACGATTCTAGGACACATGTACCTAAGGACAAATGCACTTATGGCAGATGTACGTATGGTTAATTCACGTATGCGCAAAAGTACGTAAACGCAAATGTACGTATGCGCAAATGTAGATATGCGCAAATGTTGGTGTGCGTAAAAGTACGTAAACACAAATGTACGCATGCCCAAAAGTACGTAAGCGCAAAAGTATTTAATCGCAAATGTACGTAATGGTAAATGTACGCAGTGGCATGAGTACGTAAGCACAAATGTACGTAAGAGCAACTGTACCTAAACGCAAAATAATGCAAGGGCAAATGCACGTATGAGCCAATGTACGAACATTTCAGTGTACGTACCTTTGCGTTTAAATACATTTGGTTAGGTGTATATGCCATACGTACATTTGCTCATAGGTACATTTGCTGATACGTACAATTTCTATACGTACATTTGCGCATAGGCACATTTGGCCTTACGTACATTTGCGTTCACCTACATTTGCGCTTACGTACCTTTGCGAATACGTACTTTTGTGCATACGTACATTTGCGCTTACGTACATTTGCGCTTACGTAAATTTGCGCATATGCACTTTTGCGCATACGTACATTTGCCATACGTAGATTTGCGCTTACGTACATTAGCGGTACGCGCATATGCGCTTACGTATAATTGCCATACGTACATCTACGCTTATGTACATTTGCTTACGTACATTTGCGTACGTACGTCTGCCATACGTACATTTGCTATACGTACATTTGTCCGGTTACCCACTTGCACCGCTACCCTACCTGAGCTTCGCATGGTGCTAATGCTAATTCTGATCCGTTGGGGAGAACCTGAACCAGGAGCATGTTATCTCCTTTTGGGTGTCATTTCAACCTTCAATGGCTGAATTTCCTGTCTTCATTTTCTGCGGCACGGGTTTCCTTAGAGTTCCCCCACCGGTGCTGAGAAGTATCGGTGTTATTACCTGCATACATTTCCTCCCCATCCATGCATTTTATCTCCCATGACTAGTCGATTGATTGCGATTTACCCAGGACTTTAAGCCTGATTGGAGTGCTTGGTTGTCTTCCGCGGTTCCAATTGAACCCATTTTCATTCGTTGGAGTTTCCAGCTGTTTTTCAGTGCTCTGAAGTCTTGAAAATTAAGTAGAAGCCCATGCTTAATGGGCACTGGTTTCGACCTACTGCTGTGGATAATATTGGTTTTCTTAATTGAATTACGTGACATGCGACGGCCTTCGCTACTCATAATGAAACCTGTATGCTCTACCAGTGTCACGATTCTCGACTTCTGCCCATTTTTTTCGTGATTAGGTAAAAAGCAAACATGAAATATGAACTTGCAATTACAACTTTCTCATGAGTTTAACTTTGACTCAATAACTTTGACTCAATAAATCAATAACTTTGACTACTTTAATTGATGAGCTTCATTTTATCACGGACCTTGCGGTTTTCCCGACAGCATGGTGCTCTGAAATATGCACGGTCAGTGCGCTTAATATTTTTCCCGCAGTATGAGCCTGGGGCTGTAGCTAGTGATTCTAATTATGGTGTTGCTGCGGTACTTCAGTCTGGTGGCGTCTGGCGAAAATGTCGACCAGAGACACGTACTGGGTTGGACCGCTCTGCACGTGGCGGCAGTCAGAGGACGCATTGACACCCTCCGAGGTATGCTCACCATACAGTCGACTCGTGTTGTCCAGCCTTTTGTTGAAACTAGACACAACGCGTTAGTAAGCAGCGTCTAGTAATAAGTTATCGCAAAGTCATCACCCGCTGTCAGCTACGTAACGTTTTGCTGGTCATAGTATATCCAGGACAGCACTCCATGCCTAAGATGCGTGTCTAAATGAGGGTGTTAACTTAGGACTTCATATGTATATATGTGTATGTATGTCATTAACGTATGTACTATTTGGAGCCATTCGTAGCAGCGAATTATTTACCGCTGGTCAAATACGCTTTCAACGAACGCTGCCCTGGAGTACACCTGGAAACGCGTACCTGGAACGAACGTTGATATCAATGAAAGATGCTTTTGTCTGTATATATCACCGCACTAAGCTGTGGGACCTTGAGAAATCACGAAGTATGAGAGCCCACGTTGTTTATTTTTTGCTTTAAATTAAGCGCCACTTGTGATGACTAAAATGCAGGTAATTCAACGTGGCTGTTGTAGTCAGTTTGAAGATGAAAAAAAGTGTTATGGATCGGTGTCGGCAGCATCACTTGGAAAATGAACTCTTCATGGATAAACTATATGTGTAGTTTTTAGTTGATTTTTATAACGCACCTGAACTAGTCTTGGGCTAAGTTTACCAAACGTGTCAGTTTCCTGATTCATTATACCAGCTTACATAAGACCGATTTATATGTTGACTTTCAATTGCGTTTGTTTATTTATTGACTTGTTACTTTGTTTCTTGTTTGTTTGTTTCTATTAAGTATACATAGGATGGCCACAGACGGGCTTGCATGACTTACGTGACAATTCATAGCAATCGATACCAATTCACAATGCAACATTGCCTCTATTACGTGCTCATTTTACGAACTTATACACGTTATTTTGGAATGCATCTTTTGTGATCGGGTCTCTTGCGTAGCAGCTAGAGCGAGGGACGATTCTCTGAGACCAAAGCGTGTTCGGTACTTGTCTTCACCATCTCCTTAAACGACGGAGGGACCCGATGGCGTTATGTTGGAGTACGGTCGAGTGCAATCCTCCTCTAGCATGCAGTTGGGAGCAAACTCGCGCATTTGCTTTTCGTTTTGTTTTCCATGGTGTTTATGCTCTTGGTCACACCTCGTCTATATCAGATGCTTATGTCGTTGGTTGCACGTTGTCTGTAACATGTGTTTGTGAATCGCGAGAAACCGGATGTGGCGTAGCTGGCATCATGATCATGTTTGACTGTCGGCAGCTCTGCTGGAACTAGGAGCCACTGTAGACATTGCCGACGAGTTCTGTAGTGTCTATGCAACGGCACGAGAGAAGAGGATGAATTCGCTGAATGGTTAGCACCTGATTGCTCTGTCAATGAACCACTGCTGTTTTCATGGTGTGATCTATCTATCCATCTGTCTGTCTGTGTATCTATACATATATATATATATACATATATATATATATATATATCCATATCTATCTATCTATATATATCTATCTATCTATCTATCTATTTATTTATGTATATGTGCGTGCACGAAGCTAACCAGTTACAGTGCATAATTGCTATTACAATATAAACAATAGCTTTCGTGGGATACAGCTCTGTATAACACAGCAGTATTTATATTCACATATTAAATCTCTACTACGGAAGCTGGGCTGGTGTCGCAGCACGTACATTTATATAATTTTCAACTGATGCATTTTCTTGGAGCAAACTCGGCGATGGGTGATGGATTTAGGAGCCGCTTCAGCGAAAGTTAATTAACAGATTGTCACGAAAATGCTTCACTGTATTTGGCTAAATTGGTACATGCACAGATACGCCGATACACACTGCTATCAATCACAATCGTCACACGCATCATATATGCAGTTAAACGTCACCCCAGCAGCCGACGCTATTATCCAACCTGACTCGATACGCCTTACTTTTGGTGAACTGCGCAACCGAAGTAAAACTTCATTATAACCAAGGCTAACCCACGCATCTATCGCGCCGGGTGCTGTTGATGACGTCGCTAATGGCATGTGCGTGCAACACACACGCTAAAGAGCAAGCCTGCCAAATATAAACATGCTGCCTTATTTAATTCTGCCAAAATGCATGTAGATGAATGCATACAGATAGTTCACAGGTATGTACAGATAGTTCAACATGAGTAGGATGTTATAATGATGGTTGGTACCCTGCTGGCGTACTGTCTGACAACGGTCACAGTCCCTCACATGGGTCGTTACCTAATCTCATGCCAATCTCGATTGTTGTTCATTGTGTTTTTGCCACTTCCTGGTGGTCATTCCTGCGTGTCCAACACCTTTTGTGACGGCTGAACTGTATACGACATGGTGACCGCGCTTCTGTGCCATGTAGCTCTAGTAGCCACTCCGTACCGAGCAGTTCTGGCGATCGCTGTCCGGTGCCCTACACAGTGGTACATTACTCGTGAAAAGGGCGGAATATACCACTTTCTGAACACTGAATTGACATCCACCCGAACGGAGATGGGTACCAATTCATATCAGGTCAATTCAGATCTTCGTCAACAGGATACCGTGCTTCGTGATGAGTTGTGAAGTCTTCATATCTAATTTCTAGTGGTCTCTTGTTTATAAGTATCATGCTGATAATCACCGTTACAGATTCTCATGTATGAACATTTGTGAGTATGCTTTCAGGTAAAAGGATTACCAATGATGTGGTTTGTTAAACAATATTAAATGATATGGATACATATTTTGTATTGTTATCGCTAACATAGTTACCCTTAAATTAGGTATATCGAAACGAAGGGAAAAGGTGCGCATATGAATATGCTGTTCGATGGAAATTGTGTTTCAGTAGCTTATATGTTATGTTAAGTGACATCGTTTCCATGGCCAATTACGGCAGCCTACAGTACTCGTTTCGACATTTCACACCTAACGTAAAACTATTATTTTAATACTAGCCATACAGTTCTGTTAACCGCTCCCCTGTGCCGCACGGTTCTGGCGACAGTCTCCCGTGCACGGACAGTTGTGACAGCCTACCGGTACGCCAACAGTGCTGGTACGGCGCGAAGACGAGTTCAGCGATCGCCTCAATAACCGCGTCTCGTTCCGCGGCTGTACACCGCTGCACTACGCTGTGCTGATGGACCACAGACAGGTGGCCGAGGCGCTGCTGGCCGCCGGCGCCTCCGCCTCTGTGCAGAACGACAGCGGCCACACGCCGCTCGACTACGCCAAGGACAAGACGATGCGTGCGCTACTGAAGGCAGCCCAGTCCAAGGTGATGAGCGGTGCAGACGTGTGCGGCAGATGGCAGGGATCGGGAATAACAGCAGGCTTCCCGATCTCCAGCAACACATAGCAGGCTAATCAGAGCTTGAGAGGTAACGGTGGCTCCGCCCGAAATCTGTAACTGCACTGGAGTATCAATCGCTGCTGCGTTCCTGGTTGTGTCATCTCTTATGGTGGCCATACCGCCGTGTGGAGTGGTGTGGTCTGTCTGAAGATATGTAAGTAGTAGTGGCACAAGCAGGCTGATCAGAGCTTGAGAGGTGACTGGGGTACCACCTCAAGACACTCACTACACTGGAGTATTAGTCGTTGCCGCGTGCCGTGTAGTGTGTTCTGCTATGGCGGACCTACCGTCGTGCAGGCTGGTATGGTCTGCCTGGAGATATGTAAGCAGCAGCGGGACATAACACAAACAGTGTCAGGTCTCGGCAGATGCATAACAGCAGAACACCGAGGTAAGTGTCGGCAGGGTACAACTGTTAGCTTCAGCAGGACACAATGACAGACGCAAGTCAGCAGGACTCAGCAATCAACAGACGCAGAGCATAGCAGATAACAGCAGCAGGACACAGCAATTGACCAACAGCTGACACAGGAGTGTAACATCAACCGCCGTGCCGACAGCAAGCGGCTGAACAGCAGGCGCTCGAAGCTGAGGAGCGGCGCCGCTTCCCTCTAGAGAAGCGCATCAAGGAGCGTCTCGTGGGTCAAGATGGCGCCATTGCTACTGTCGCCTCCGGTGAGAGTTCGGGCCCATCACACATGTGACGGCCCTGTCGCCTCGGGTGAGAGCTCAAGCGTCACATATGACGGCCTTGTCGCCTCTGGTAACAACCAAAGTCTCTTACACATGTGACAGCCCTGTCTCCTGCGGTGAAAGGTGAAATCGCCCACACACGAGATGGCGCTGTCGCCTCCGGTGAAAGGCCGAGTCCCCAACACTCGTTATAGTGCTGTGGCCTCTGTTGAGATATAGGATCTCACACACGTTATAACGCTGTTGCCTCTGGCGAGAGGTCAAGTCCCCCACACTCGGCATAGCACGGTTGCCTCTGGTGAGAGGTTGAGTTCCCCCACACACGTGTTAGCGTTGTCGCCTCTGGTGAAAGGTCGAGTCCCCCCACACACGTTATAGTGCTGTCGCCTCCGGTGAGAGGTGGAGTCTCCCACACACGTTATAGCGCTGTTGCCTCTGGTGAGAGGCCAAATCCCCCACTCACGTGGCTCAGCTATAACTTGTCTCTTCGGCCGGCTGTGCTCAGTCATGTTTGCTACATGACTATAACTGAGCTAGAAATAATGGAAAGAGCTAAAATGTAAATGGAAAGAGCTAGAATGTAAAGAGCTAAAATGTATAAATTGAAAGAGCTAGGAGTGGAGTACTGGACCATATTTCATGCACTAAAATAAGTTTGGTTTATTTATAATTTGGCGCTTTTGCTTCGAGGGCATTTAGTTGAGCCGTGTTTCAGCTATCCGCCGCAAGGAAAACGGGTGGTACGACGAGGAGCACCCACTGGTTTTCCTCTTCCTCGGATCGTCCGGCATAGGCAAGACAGAACTCGCCAAGCAGATTGCGGCGTACCTGCACAAGAATAACCCACATGGATTCATCCGTCTAGACATGTCAGAATACCAGGAGAAGCATGAGGTAAGTGGTATAAGACAGGCGTGAGACAGGGAACAACAGGCTAGGTCGAAGTGCCAGGGTAGACAGAAACAGATCCTCGTCAGGTTGCGTCTGTAATCAGAGGAATATCTACTGCGTGGCAAGATGTTATTGAACACTTCACATTTTCAAAAGAGCCCAAAATTCAAAGTGGCAATTAATTTCATAATCCTCTGAGCCTAACGACTTGGCTCGCCGAGGACATTTAGACCATTGCACTCGCCTCCGCATTTTTGATGAGTGAGATTCCATGCTTTTGTTTGCACGCCGTTTACCACGCCGTTGCATATTGACATTGTGAACGTTATTTGTGCGCCTATGAGTGTGATTGTATGTGGTACCGCCTGCAGCGGGGTTTGGTGTTTGTGAAGGTCAGAGCGCATCGAACTCGCCTATTACTCTCCATGACATGCACCAAATGTTTTTCGAATTTCCAAATAATATGCATTGGATCGGAAAATGCTTTGGAAAATGAAGAAATTTCCACCCCACAGGGTGGCCTCACGCATGCCAGCGGCACCTCCTCGCCACCGGTTGGTTCCTACTTCAGGCTCCTTTCGTGGCCGCCAGGTGGCAAAGCTGATAGGTTCTCCGCCCGGCTACGTGGGCCACAGCGATGGTGGCCAGCTGACCAAGCGACTGAAGAAGTGCCCCAACGCAGTGGTGTTGTTCGATGAGGTGGACAAGGCGCACGCGGACGTACTGACCGTGCTGCTGCAGTTATTCGACGAGGTGATCAGCTGCAAATCGCCTGGGCTGGGGAGTTGTCGGCCTGGTGGCAACCACAGTGGGTTTCTCCATCAGCTGAGCACCCTGAAGCTGATGACGGAGCATATCTTGATTATGTGCTAAGGCCAGAAACATTATACTCCTTTCTATCGTTTGTTTTTCTTTTGTAGGTTTTTACTTTCTCCACCCAAGACCGGATCAAACCAGCCCCGAATGACCCGAATCGATCTTACCTACGTAGTACGAGTAGGATACATGACATATTACTAGTTCTAAGTTACTTTAAGGATAGCCGATATGTTTTTAGTGGGCGATGCTCATTTTCCCTCAGATTGATTGGCATTATCCCATCCAGGCAATCATACTTCGTCACTTTCGTGCCGCCACATGAAAGTTGCTGAAATATTCTCGTTTACTATTCCTGTGGATTTTGTTCAGAATGTGGGGCGGGGATGGCCGAGTGATTAAGGTGTTGTGCTTTGGGTACCAAAGGTCCCGGGTTCGACGCTAGCGCCGCTCGGGACATTTCCCAATCCCGCGACCCACCGGCGAAACAGTGGGAGGCGTCATTAGCCGTGAATGTGCATAAACTGCGTTGTGAACCATCCAATAAACAATACTGTGTTCCGAATGTGTTGATGCGGCCCGGCCCGGCCCGGCATCAGCCATTGAGTCGCCGTCGGCCTCCTGCGAGTTCTGTTCCCAGTGCTGTCCGGACCTATAGCACCCGGTGAACCCCCATCTGTCTCTCGCAGGGTCGATTGACCGATGGGATGGGACGCACGATCGAGTGCAAGGACGCCATCTTTGTGATGACGTCAAACCTTGCGAGTAACCAGATCGCCGACCACGCGCTGGAGCTGCGAGCCGAGGCAGAAAAGGTGGCCAAGGAGATGTACGAGGGCAAGATCGGTGAGTTGTGTGCAAAATGCTAAATTCATGGCTTGCTTTTGTACATGAACATATTTATGCTTTAAAAATAAGAAGTAGAATATTTCCGGAGGGACATATTTCACCAAGTAACGCAAAATTGTAGTCCAAGAATGTGGCCAATGCATACTTCCCACAACATAGGCGCATATATCCACATTTTAGATAAATTGGTAGGAATGTGCATCCCAGTACATCAGCCCACCCCCACCCGCACCACAAAAGAGTACATAGATGGTTAGTATATTAGTCTCGCCTGATTATAATGGGACTTGCGGACTCAGCACTGGTTGAACCTAGTCTGGAGTATGCTGTCAACTATAAATTTCCATATGACGTACCCTACCATCCACAGAACACGTGCCTGCCATCCCCAGATGACGTTCCCCCATCCCCAGATGACGTGTCATGCCGTCTTAAAATGACGTGTCCTGCCATCCCCAGGTGATGTGTCCCATCCGTCCCCAGACGACGTGCCCCGCCGTCCACAGATGGCGTGCCCCGCCGTCCCCAGATGACGTGCCCCACCGTCTTCAGATGACGTCCCGCCATCCTCACGTGACGTGCCCCAATGTCCTCAGATGGCGTGCCCAAACGTCCCCAGATGACGTGCCTCTCCGTCCTCAGATGACGTGCCTCTCCGTCCCCAGACCACGTGCCTCTCCGTCCTCAGATGACGTGCCTCTCCGTCCCCAGACCACGTGCCTCTCCGTCCCAGACCACGTGCCTCTCCGTCCCCAGACCACGTGCCTCTCCGTCCTCAGATGACGTGCCTCTCCGTCCCCAGACCACGTGCCTCTCCGTCCTCAGATGACGTGCCTCTCCGTCCCCAGACCACGTGCCTCTCCGTCCCCAGACCACGTGCCTCTCCGTCCTCAGATGACGTGCCTCTCCGTCCCCAGACCACGTGCCTCTCCGTCCTCAGACCACGTGCCTCTCCGTCCCCAGATGACGTGCCTCTCCGTCCTCAGATGACGTGCCTTACCTCCGTCCTCAGATGACGTGCCTCTCCGTCCTTAGACCACGTGCCCCTCCGTCCTCAGATGACGTGCCTCTCCGTCCCCAGACCACGTGCCTCTCCGTCCTCAGATGACGTGCCTCTCCGTCCCCAGACCACGTGCCTCTCCGTCCTCAGATGACGTTCCCCGCCGTATTCAGATGACGTGTCCCGCCATCCTCAAGTGACGTACCCCGCCGTCCCAAGATGACGTGGCTCGCCATCCCCAGATCACGTGTCCCGCCATCCTCCGATGACGTACTCCGCCGTCCCGAGAAGACGTTACTCGCCATCCGCCGGTGACGTGTCCCGCCGGTGACGTGTCCCGCCGACCCCAGATGACGTGTCCCACCATCCTCAGGTGACGTGTCCCGCCGACCCCAGATGACGTGTCCCACCATCCTCAGGTGACGTGTCCCGCCGACCCCAGATGACGTGTCCCACCATCCTCAGGTGACGTGTCCCGCCGAACCCAGATGACGTGTCCCACCATCCTCAGGTGACGTGTCCCGCCGAACCCAGATGACGCTCCTCGTCCCCAGATGACGTGGAGATGACGCAGCGTGTCAGCATCTCGCGCTCCTTCAAGGAGTCTGTGGTACAGCCGATCCTGAAGCGACACTTCCTACGTGACGAGTTCCTAGGCCGCATCAATGAGATCGTCTACTTCTTGCCTTTCTCGGTACCAGAGCTGCGCCAGCTGGTAACCAGGGAACTGCAGTTCTGGGCCGATCGGGTAGGTGGCAGCAGTGGTCCACTACCACGGAATGGAATTCTCGACTGGCTGTGCTAGGTGACTGGTGGTGAAGAAAAGCGCGTTAATATCAACATAAATTGCAGTGTTCCCTGCATTGTTCAACGTTTTTCAAGTTGCATACTTCCTCGCTAATTGCAGTGGGGACAAACTGGTTTTCAAGATTCTAACGAGGCATTAGGTCTCGTGCCATGTTGTCGCTGCCTGTGTCGGTTTTATGGTTTCAATGGATATATTGATGTCATTTCTCGTCGGACGTATTTCCGTTTTGTGTCGCTACGTTTTTAAAGGCCTATGGTAATTTTTGACAGTCTTCCTCATTGTGTTCGTACTCTCGTGGCCAGGACCTTCACCTCTTGGACCAGATGGGTAGTCAACCCCTTATGTGAGATGACATGTCATGTCGCTAAGTGACGAAGATGATCGCTCCGGGTTAGGGCTACCTCCTGTTGTTCTGACCTTGTTACGCTGCATGGCAGGCCAGGCGAAAGCACAACATAGAGCTGAAGTGGGACCGACGGGTTCTGAATGTTCTGGTGGACGGCTACAACATTTACTACGGCGCACGCTCCATCAAGCATGAGGTTGAAAGACAGGTGCGACTCTTCAGGTGCCGCTCCAGAACCCCTCTGCGTGTTTCTACATGCATGTTTGATTTAATTACTAGTTCTTGCACGAGGGGCGGGGATGGCCGAGTGGTTAAGGCGTCGGGCTATGGGTACCAAAGGTCCCGGGTTCGACTCTAGCGCCACTCAGGACATTTCCCAATCCCGCGGCCCACCGGCGAAACAGTGTGGGCGGCGCCATTAGCCGTGACTGTGGATAAAGTGTGTCGTGAACCAACCAATAAACAAACATAGTTCTTGCACGATCTTGTTGTACTGACATGTCTACTCTCTATAGACGTATCGCTCACACACCCACCCGTCCGCAGTGTAGTCAGGTGCACGATGATGACTGATGGCAAATGTGGGGTGAGGTCCGAGCGGGTCCACTTCTGTGTACGTGCAGCACAAATTAACCGGAGCGACCCGACTCAGTACGACCTGGTCATGCCGGGCGTGGATCGACCGTCACACCGTTGAAATAATGATAACATTTTGGTACATTGTTTCAAGGTCCAGTTAGTTTGTTTGGAAATAAATATGCCCGTTTGAATTTTAGTCCTCGGGCTTTAATCCGAATGCTGTCTCTGAATTACTCGCAATCTCTCATAAAAAGCACTTTGTGGCCGCATTTCTTAATGGCAATGAGGTAGCCATATGGATGCAGCCACTGTGTATGTGGTTGCGCAGTTGTGTCACTGCCTGGGTTTCCCGAGGTCGGGCGGTCCGGTTCTCGAAGCAGGGTGCTGCGCTTAGCGGTTGAATGTAACAAACCGAACATGAATGTTGCGAGACAAATGAAGCCGACTATAGCGTGATGAGTATTAGCTCGACAAGTTGAAATTTGGTTGAATTGGGTTTGGATACATACACCATTATTGGGAGATAGTCCGATCTCGGCAATAGTGCATTCAATTTCGAATGAAGCAGTTCCTGTTGCCGTGTGCCGAAATTGGAGGAATCGTTTCCAAAATCGGGATCGTGTGCAAACAAGGGAGCTCGACTCCCATTTTGGAATTCACCGTATCAAATCGTAGAAATAAGATTTGCTTATTTCTGAATTATGTACTTCTGCGAAGATTGTATGTAATTGGTAGCGAGAGCAGTTGCGACCAGAGCACAATTGTGCAGCTGTGGGACGTGGAGCCAGATTATGTAGTTGTAGCGGAAGAGCCAGTTCAGCGGCCCTAATGGTGCTTTATCCGAGGTGTTATTCAGTGTACCACATGGTGCGGGATAGCATGGCATCGTATGAGTAATACTAATGCTACGGTATTATCTTCCTGTGGTGCAATCAGATCTAGTGCATTTTAGCACGAACCTGTGACACAAGCTTCCATCACTAGTTTCACAACTATATTATGGACAATCATAAGATATATTCCTAGCAAATAGGAACTAAGATTATGCGCTACGTCCCTGAAGGGCATAAGACCTGGCGTTTGCCCGGACAGGTGATGGCCTGTTGGATTGTGGCGTCTGTCCAGTCAGGTGATGCCCGCTAGACTGAGACGTCTGTCCGATCGGGCAGCAGCCCGTCAGACTGTAACATCTGACCGGTCAGGTGATGGCCTGTTAAACTGTGACGTCTGTCCTCCCAAACGCTGAACCTGTGATGTGAGACCTCTGTCCGTTCAGGTGGTGAATCAGCTGGCGGCGGCGCACGAACAGCAGCAGCTGACTGCCGGCTGCACCGTGCTGATCACCGTGAATGACGGGGTCTCAGAGCCGGCCGTCAAGATCCAGTTGGCCAAGAGCAGTACCACAGACCTCGACGATTTTGTGTTGCCAGCCAGCTGAGGTCAGGATGGCGGCTCCACTGATGTATGCGCGCGAACTCGCCTCACGTGGCTGGCTCAGCCGCTGTAGCCGCGCCAGCACAGCTGCCTGAGTGGCGTCGATACGGCTGCCGTAGCTGTGCCGGCCCAGCTGCTGTAGCCGCGCCAGCCAACTGGCGTTCCTGACAGCTGCTGCAGCTGCACCTGCCCAGCTGATATGCCCAGTGTTGCTGCTGCAGCTGCGCCGGTCCAGTTGCTAGGCCGACCCAGCTAACATGTCCGGCCCAGATGTGTTTCCAGTAGCGCCTGACGTCACAGACTGCATAGACATGTAGGCGGCGGCGTCAAGAACTGCTCTGATATGTGATAGTGCTCGCAAGATATTGACGGGAGTGGCTAATAACCCTCATGTGTATTGCATCGGATGGCTGTACTGCTATTAATGTTCTGGCAGTGTGAATTATGACCGAAATATTATATGTGTACTGCTCGTGATGTGAACGATGTCTAGTCATGTTTTATTTGGCGAATTGAAAAATCGGCGCTGCGACTCGACTTCACTGGATCATATTAAAGCAACAAGAGCTTCAGAAGAACCTTGGGTTCTTTTGGGACGCACTCAGCTGTTACGCTATGTATCGTCGCCAGCGGATCACGTTAATTGGTCAGTGAACTCGGTAATCCCGGCCGCTGTCTGTCGATACATGAACAAACATTATCTAGATCTAGTTGACTGCGAATACTTGCCATGTAAGTGGAAGTTACCGCAATATATAATTGCTGGGGACTGTAAAGAACGAGTCAAACGCCAATTCCGTTAAGGCGTACTGTAATCCTACCAAGTGTTACTTGGAACGAAGATCACTGAAACGTCGAACAACTGATTTACACAAACTTACGGTCAGATTATCAAGTTCCCCCAGAATCCACGAACGAGAAATATATCGACCACTGCAAGATACAAATATACTTCAAGATGTGGCGAAAAGGACCGACGAAGTTGGTATTTCAGTCAGGGAAGGTGACTGATACAACCATGATTTTCTCGGGGGTCTGACCTAAAAAGAAATGTCATAAACAAAGATCGCCAGGGCCGGGGAAACTTTTTGTTTTTTTCGCTGTGAAAATCTCGAAATGTTATAGTTCCATGTGGTGTATTTTTGAGTTGCCAAGGGAGATGCACTTGGCAAGGTCCCCCGCCCCTCCCCGTTGCGACTCTGGGAAAGAACGATGCGGGCACCTGAACTTTTTATAGCCCTCGACACATTATTGGAATATATTAATGATTATCCCTGAAGCTGAACTTTGGAACGTCTGGTGTAATCGTATGCCATGCTTAGCTACCTCCATAATTTTGCTTAAGTTCTGCACGTGTGCAAAGTAGACCTTTCCGTTTTCTACAGTATTCTTGCCCACGGAGAATGAAACAGAGTAGGAAGCAGAATGGGTTAACGAGCATGCACATGTGCTCTAGCGAATAATGCGAGACGCTTGGCTAGTTGGGTATGCACATTTTATGCTAAGTCAGGGACGTGGAATTCATTTTGTACAGTGGAAGGGAGGGCGCGTGATGTCGAAATAGGTTGGCAATATGACGAGAAAACTGCAGGTAAAAGATTATTTGACAAATGATTACGGCATCCGCTGGCAGGATATGTGCCACCACGACGATGGCATCTATGGCAGGGATCAAGTATGGTGAAAAATGTGGTACTACGGTTGTGTGGCGTGAGGCACAGGCACCATGAGACCCCTTCCTTCATTCCTCACTGCTCGAACGGAGAAAGTTTTGTTAGTTGAACATACAGTGATGCTTGGGCACACTACCAGAAAAAAACCGCTTTGCAACATCTGGGCCTAATGGAAATGCTTCCACTATAATCAATCATAAAGCAGGAAGTGACTTGCAAGCCTTTACTCATAAAGTCCATTGATATCCAAAGAACACCAGACCCTCAAAAATGCTAAAAATGTGGGCTATTCTCATGTCAAGGTCGTCCTGCTACGCCAGAAAAGAACGGCAGATGGGATAAATAGTAATTGGCAAGACTGATAACAGGCTACAATGTTATCAGTCCGCTGTCGCAATGGTCCGCTGTCCGCTGCTCGCCTCGGCACTGGCATGACGCTAACAAGAGTACGGCCGAAGCGGTTTTGAAAGAAGGAAAATATGCACTGCGAACTGTCTCGACTCCAATAAACCTACAACGAATCCTCAGTTAAACAGCATTTGAAGTATGTTCAGATATCTTTGTGTCGGAAGCCATAGAACGCTAAAGTCTCCATATTGACCCCCCCCCCTCCACGATTTCACCATGATTTCACCGTGTCTTGGAGTTTAGGGGCGCATCGACTACATCGGTCGTACAGCATTTCACCATGTCTACCAAGTGGGCGTACCATGTATTGATTTGTTCAATCTCCAATTTAATGTCGGAATATAGACATCATTAATTGGAGGGAGACATGGGTGTGAACTCGTAACCCATTATTTTGGATTGGATGTACTAGCGGGTACATTCCCACAGTTGATATAAATCTTCGGTGGTTGATTTTAAGTGCATAGAACATGTATCCCAAGAAATCAATTGCTACCTCAATGTAAACCTCCCGACAGCGACAATACTACTGCGACTATAGTGTACATGTTTTGACATTGCTCGCCAGTCCAGTTATTATGCAAGGACATTCAGAAGTGTCTTATGCGGCTAAGTGAGAGGTTAACATTGCAAAACGCCAATTGCGCAGTGTTCGATCGCAATTCAACATCATTCAAGTACAAAACACTACGCAAGAAAGGCAGCTTGTGTGGATGTACAAAAACAGGATACCGATAACTAAACGCCTTATTCATGACGCTCATAAATATATTCCGATTGACAAATACACCTACGTAGTTCAAAACAAAGAAAACATAGTGGAAATATGGAGATGTATGCTCCAATAACATGCGTAGGCAATATAGAGGACATATGACATTTTAATTACATGGACATTTGAAAGCAAGAATCTAGGAGCAGCTTCGAAGTTCATGGACATGGTTTACAGTTCCAAAGTCCTGGTACAGTGTAACCTCACGTTCGTGTATGATGGGCTGCCACAAGACGCCCGATACCGTTAGTGGTCTCATGATTACACTGTCAGGGTCGGCCTTCCTGCCGGTTGGGCCGTCGCCACAACAGCGCCGCCACCCCATTCATCACGATTATCAGCTGCAAAAACCGAGCAAATAAGAACCAAAAGTCGTTGTGAATCTGCCAAATAATCGTCTCTGCGGGAGCGCTTCTCAAGGGTTCGCTGGCGGCGACCTGGCGGCGTGCCGGCTGGCGCTGACGTGCCGGCTCGAGCTGATGTCAGCTGGAGCTGACGTGACGGCTGGAGCTGATGTGTCGGCTGGAGCTGACGTGCCGGCTGGAGCTGATGTGTCGGCTGGAGCTGACGTGCTGGCTGGAGCTGGTGTGTCGACTGGAGCTGACGTACTGACTGGAGCTGACGTGTCAGCTGGAGCTGACGTGCCGGCTGGAGCTGACGTGCCGGCTCGAGCTGATGTCAGCTGGAGCTGACGTGACGGCTGGAGCTGATGTGTCGGCTGGAGCTGGTGTGTCGACTGGAGCTGACGTACTAGCTGGAGCTGACGTGTCAGCTGGAGCTGACGTGTCAGCTGGAGCTGACGTGCCGGCTGGAGCTGATGTGTCGGCTGGAGCTGACGTGCTGGCTGGAGCTGGTGTGTCGACTGGAGCTGACGTACTGACTGGAGCTGACGTGTCAGCTGGAGCTGACGTGCCGGCTGGAGCTGACGTGTCGGCTGAAGCTGACGTGCCGGCTGGAGCTGACGCTGCGGTGCTACCGAACAGGAGAGGCAGCAGCTGCTCGCCCTGCATTCGTCACATCACGGCAGGCACTATGCAGGCACTAGAGGACGAGGTTGCAGGCACTAGGCCCTTAAAGCAGAGCTTACCAAGCTCAAGGCTGCCCTTGTTGCACAGAGTAGGCAAGCACAGGCAACAGGTAGGGGTCAGTCTGCAGCAAGGGCATCCTATGCCCAAGTGATTACAGGCCACCAGGTAACAGCTTCTAGTTCTGGTAGCTCACAGGAGGGGAAGTGGTATGAAGTCAGGTGTGGAGGATTTGGAGGTGCGAGCCTAAGCAAGGGGTCAGTAAATGGCAGGTGGCAGGTAGCAGGGATGGGAGGCACCCTAGTAGAACAGCTTAGCAGACAGCCATATTAACCCTCGCTGTCTCTCCGGTCAGATCCTCACACCCCGTCTCGGGGTGGGGGCGGATAGTACCCCCCTCTAAAATCCAAACTAATCGTCACTAGGGGTGAAAAGTCGTGAAAATCTAGCCCCCTATTGACGTCACTAAAGTGGCGTCCCTAGGGGGGCTAGATTTTCCAGACTTTTCATGGCTTACATTATGTTTTTGGCTCTGGAGCGTTCATTATTGGGGATATTTGGAAAACAAAAACTATTTGTAATCAGAAAAGGACAGCGAAATCGACCAGGGTTATACAATTGTTTGGCCTCCAATTTTTTTCTTCAAATTTTCATTTTTCAAGTGTTCTTTAATTTTCCTTTTCTAATGAGTAGAGTAGACCGAAAAAAACGCTGTTGGAAGCCAACTTGCCCTAAGAAAACATGCTTACTTTAGCCAGAATCTTCTATTTGAACAGCAAGAGGCAAATATGCAAAATGTATATGTAGTCAAAAACGGAAAAAAGTGAAAAATTCCTCTCGCACGTTTTGTTGCATCCCTAAAGACAAGCAAACGCTGATAGTTTCATTAAAATATCCGAATCCGTTAAAGCGTGACTACTGGTTGAACTTTTTTTAGGTGACCTCATTTGACCTTGACTAAGTCGTTAACCTTAGATGACCTGACTTCAAATTTTTTAGACAGCATGCCAAATTAATGTGGATAAAGGTATGCCAAATTTCGGCGCGCTGGCGCGCGCCGTTCGTTCATCGTCCACGAAAATCCTGAGGGGGAGCCGCGGCGGTTGAAGACCCCCGAGGGGCGGGTTAACAACAAATTGGTCCCAGGCATTGGGTGACTGTCCCCAGGATATTAACAAAGAAACGGTGCTGGTCTTAGGCGACCTTCGTGTGCGGCATCTAGATACGTTAAAGATCTGAGAAGCAGGATGTGCATCAACAGGCCTGGTGCCAAGGTAAAAGACCTGGTGTCAGTAATGGCACAGGCCGCCAGTGAGCACCAGTTTAGGGCAGTTGTAGTGCAGGTAGGAGTGAATAACGTAGGTCCTGCGAGGAGTGAGGAGCTGCTGCAGGACTACAGGACTCTTCTGGCCACCCTGAAGCATAGTAATAGCAGAGACACTGTGACTGCTATTCTGCCTAGGGCTGACATCTCCTCTGTGTGGAAGTATATGGCACTGTCAACACATGCCAGGATAGGAAACCTCTGCCGTGAGTTAGGCTTCATCTTTGTGGACGAGTGGTGCGCCATGTATGCCTCATGGGACCTCTATCAAATGGACGGCCTGCATTTCCCCGAGAAGGGGTTGCATGTGCTAGGGAAAGCATTTGAGCATGTCCTCCAGGGAAGCTAGACAATTGGATGGGGAGGGATGAAGTGGCATTGCTATCTCAGAGATATACCAATAGTAACAGCCTATGCAATAGAACCTCACTGTCAGCAAATAGGGATAGCAGTAGTTCAAGGGGACAGAGTGGTAGCTCATCCGGAGATGAAAGAGCTATCAACATGAATAAGCCAAAGCTGGTTATGGAACATATGCTAAGAGTATGATGCTTAATGCTCAGAGTATTCGATCAAAATTTGATGACTTCAAGTGTTATGTTGCTGAGGAAGAACCAGATTTTGCTTGCATTACAGAGGTATCATGGTATGGGTCAGTGAGGGGTATTTTTTTATACCTTGCAGGAGTATGAGATACAGACATACAATATGTTTTCGTGCAACATGGGTCCAGCAGTGAAAGGTGGTAGTGTAATGCTCTATATGAATAGCTTGTTCAATTCTCAAAAGTAGCACATGGGGTTAAAAAAATGTTTCTGTGGCGTCCGTTTCGCTTCATGTCCCTGTGGGAAAGACAACAGCAATACATTTATGAAATGAGCTTTGTACCGATCAGGGTTGATTCATTGCACCTTGCCACATTTTCAGCAACTGGAGCTCAATAAGGTGATTTGAGAGCAAGTCAGTAGAAACTTTCAGAGGAAACGTCCTATTCTTGGTGACTTCAATCTAAAAGAACATGAAAATGTTGGTGTTGGTTCCTCATCATGTAAACGTTTAGGAAATGCCTTGAAGAGGACCTGTTCTTACACCAGTTTGTAACGGAACCTATCAGGCATGGTTCATTCTTTGACCTTGTATCCTCGGATGTAATGGACTTAGTTCAAGACTTGACTGTATGAGAAACTCTGGGAAGAAGTGATCATAACATAATTAGATTCAAGGCACATGTAGTGGGAACTATTAAGGGCAATTTGGTATAGGTTCCTAATTTCAACCGATCATACTTTGACTGCATGAGAGCGGCTTTAAGTGCCATAAGTTGGGAATAATAATTTTCCAATGTAAATGCCTGTGAAATGTTTGAGAAGTTCAAATCTTACTTGAAGCAAATTCAGATTAGACATGTCCCCCAAAAGCAAAGGCGCAAAGTAAGGGTAGGAAAGCCAGCATGGCTTACATCAGACTTGATAAAAACAATAAAGGCTAAGAAAGCTGCATTTAAAGTGTTTAAGGAAGCTTCAAATATCGTAAATCTAAGGTTGTATCAAAAAGGTAGAGACACTGAAGCAAAAAACCAGGGCAGGAAAGCGAGCAAAAGAATTGGAGTTGGCTAGGAACTGTAATGGGGACAGCAAAAAGTTCTTTAGTTTCTACAAGCTGAGTAACATTTATAGCACAATTCGTCCACTGGAAGTAAATGGGACTACATTGGGTGAGGATAGTGAGATGGTTGAGGAGCTGAGCAAGCAGTTTACATCAGTGTTTACATTGTAAGATATGACCAATCTGCCGACCGTACACCATAGTTCAGTGACATGTGAGCAGGTAAATGATGTTGATTTCATTGATAGTGATGTTTTCAATATCAGGAAAGTAAAGCCAAACAAGGCGGCAGGACCTGATGAAATTAATGCTAGGGTATTGCGGGAAGCTGAAAAGGAACTGGCATTTCCACTTAGTAAAATATTTTGTAGATCAGTTTCACAAAATGAGATTCCAACAGAATGGAAAAGGGCAAATGTAGTTACTATTTTCAAGAAAGGAGAAAGAGGGAAAGATGAAAGCCATAGGGCAGTAAGTCTCACATCCCTAGTCTGCAAGGTACTCGAACCAATTATCAAGGATAAAAAAGTTAGTTATCTGGAAGGAAACAGATTAATTCAAGATTTGAACAAGATTTGATATTGAACATTGGCTTAGAAAAGGGCGATCGTGCATCACAAATCTCTTTGACTTTTATAACTTCACTACATAACAATTTGATCAGGGAAATCAGGCTGATGTAGCATATCTTGACTTTAAACGTGATCCTGCCTTTGACAAAATACTCCATAAACGGTTAATGATGTACCTTCAGGTCCATGATACTACAGGTAGCGTCCTAAATTGGATAGAGTTATGGCTTTCAGATAGACAGCAGAGAGTAATGCTAAATGGTACGAAGTCATCATGGCAAAATGTTCTTCGTGAAGTCCCGCAGTGGTATGTACTGGGGCCACTATTGTTCATTATACTCGGAAATAACATCGAAAGCGGAATATTTAAAGGTATTTAGGGCAATAACAGGACATAATAAGCAGGTCTCGCTCGAGAAAGACTGAGATGAACTTGTGAAGTGGTCCGAAAAATGGCAAATGAAATTAATTTTGAGAAGTGCAAAATCATGCATGTAGGCAGGCAGCATATGAAGGCTCCATACTTGATGGGTGACGAAGTACTATCTGTGACTCAGCATGAAAAGGATTTAGGTGTTATTCTGAACACACAAAAAAACATGGGGGCATCAGAATAGACTAGAGAAGCCAGGAAAAGGCACCAAGAATGTTGGGAAAATAAATAGGGACGCATCATACAAAAATGAGGAAGTCGTCAGGAAGCTTTACTGAGCATATATCAGGCCACGTTTGGAATAAGGTGTCCAAGCTTGGTCCCCTAGTTATGAAAGATTGTTGGCTTTTAGAGAGTACAAAAGACGGCAACGAAAGTGGTTAATGGTACAAGCAACCTGGCATATGAGGAAAGATTTAAGAAATTGAATGTTTTCACTTGGATATAGAAGGCTGAGCGGAGATCTGATCAATGACTTTAAAATTGTTCGTGGTCAGGACCAGGAATATCTCACGGAAATGCTTCTTTCTTTTTTTTTCACAAAGAGTGTAGTAGAACACTGGAACCAGCTGCCAGAAACCATTGCCAGTAGAAGCACATTGAACATCTTAAAAAAAAACAGCGTAGACAATCATTATAAGAATAGAGGGCTTGCTTTTCGATATTCCAAGGAAGGCTGATCGACGAATTTGGTGGTCACCTGGTTAATTGCCCAGAGTGCAACCGAGAAGGACCCTCGTGGCTCATAATTGCACTGATCTTGTATGTATCTATGTCTTTATAGCAGCCGCCCGGTCAGTCCAGTGGCTGCCTGCTCTGCCTGCTCTGCATTCGTTGCGCAGCCACCGCCCCGGCGCGAGTACTGCGATCGCGGCTATAATGGCGCGGCAACGCGCATCATTATCGCCGCCGGCCGGGAAGGGTTGCGTCGTCGCACTCGCGTGACCGCGACAAAAATGACGCATCACTGGCAGGCCGCTCCCCTCTCGACCGTATTTTCCCTGAGATCACGCGAAAATTGAAAAAGGTGCCGCTCCCGCTCGCATATGGTCGTGCACTATGGATTCAAATAATCGGCCCATCGATCAATCCGTGTGTCAGCCAATTAATGGGGCCTCCGCTCGGTGCCGACATACACTGAGACCCATCGGAGCGAGCCCAGAATGGTAGGGAGCTGAGCGGACATCATGGGTGCCAGCAGTGGCGTCGCCACGAAATTCTTCCAGGGGGGGCAAGTTCGAAAGGGGCCTCCTGCTCCTCGAAAAGGGGCCTCCACTGTGCTAGGGCCTCCTATTATTTTAGGCCCTTTGTATGGTTCGGAAATTGGAAACATGGTTTCATATTAATGTACTCTTTGTTCTTGGCATGGTGCATTATTTCTTCAACACGCAATAACAATAATCATTATTTTTCGCTGAAACTGAGCCATACCAGGGTATAAATAAGTAATATGCGGATAAATACCGAAGTGCCAAAAACAACCAACGTCTCAATGCTTTCTCTAACAAAAGAATCTTCCCGCTGCCCTCTAGATTGCAGCGAGGCCGATGCTAAGCATATTTTACAGTTTTATCCAAATGATCAACCCACTTTTATGTCCTCCAAGAATAACTGAATATAGCTATATTCAGAGAGTAGACATGTCAGTGTGCTGTTGCTTTTTTGGGCACCGATTATTTTTTTAACGTGTCAGGGCGTTTTCGAAGATCTTTATTTAACGCCCGGTACTTTCGTTCATTTTGGAACCATGTTGCCATTTGCCGCCCCAACCTCTTTCAAGTCCTGGTGCGTCCTTATGACCTCTGTGTGCCATAAGAGCTTCTTGTGTATTTTTTAGAGGTCCAGGTATGTTTATGTATGACTGGAACGCATGTGTTAATGGCCTGTCACTTTTTGGGAGACTATGTGGGTTGTGGAGGGCCAGTTGTATTGTCTGCCCCCGTTATGCTCTTAGGTTCCTGTTGTGTTTATGTTCACAAATGTTCTGACGCACATTTGTGGTGCTCCAGTACGATTTTGTGGCTTCGGTGTGGTGCTTCTTAGTCCCAGCGCGATTTATCGCGCCCAGGCGCGTGGTTCCGGGGACTCAACGCCACCTTTCTGGGCTCAACGCGATTTTTTGTGGATTTTTTTGCTCTTTTTGCTGTAAAGTCCGAATTCCGGCCTGATTTTGCGAGCCCCTGGCGCCACGTTTTTGCATCCCACCTCCATTTGTTTAGATACGGTATGTTCTTCAGTTCCATACCCAATTTGTGAAGGCATCTGGTAGCATGTTCGGTGCTCCAGAACCATTTTTTTAACCGGACATTTATTTTGTTGAATCCATTCTTATTTTGGAAGGCTCCAGCTTGATCTTTTTCGGATACCGATCCAGTTTTTGTGGTCATGCTGTTCTTACGTTTGGGCCTAGACGCCAATTTCGTGGAGCTTCGACGGGACTACCGATGGGAATTGTGTGTCCAAAACGCAATATTTTGGGGGCAGATTCGAGTTTGTCGGAAGCGTTGTACTTAGTTGTTACTCAACGCGGTTTTGGCGGTTCCTATTGCAAGTTTTCCAGCCTCGGAATGAGTTTTCGGGGGACCGAAGCACTTATTTGGAGACCCTGCGCGAATTTTGGTGGCCCCGGCGCGAGTTTTTGAGCCCTGGCACGTTTCTTGGGAGCTTATGCTTCTCAGGATAGAGGGGGCTTTTTACCCTTTGATAGGCCACTGCGGCCACTGAAGGAGCATATTTTTGTCCCAGGGTGACATTCCGTTTTAGAATTGATTTTTGGAGCAGCTGCAACTTTTGTGGCCAGGCGAGCCCTTCTGGGCGTCCAGGGTGATTTTCAAGGGCTGCGACGCGATATATTTATATACTCGAATGTGATCTTTTGGGCCCTGACGTCATTTGCTTGGATCCCTAGTGCGAGCTTTAGCTGCCTCGACACTTTTTTGGGTCTAAAACGTTTTAGGATTTGTTTTTTGGGTGTCATCGTTAGGCCCCAGAGTTGGAGTGTTTTTATGTTTTTTTTGTGTGTTTTGTGAGTGTTTTTCAGAGTTGGACCCATGTTCGGAGTGTTTTTCGTTGGTCTGGCTCCATTTGTTTTGATCCCAATTAGACTGTTGTGGAATGGTACGACCCGTCGTTCCACTATATTTATTTTCATGGTCCGGTCGTAAATTGTTGGTACACCCAGGCTCAGCGTGATTTTCATGGTCCCCGGCCGGATTTTTATTGGTCCATACCGTAATCTTGAAATACCCCGGCACGACTTCTAAAATTTCCTAGGGGTTTCTTGCAAGTTGTAGGTCTCATCTCGCGTCATAAGTATCTCGTCCCATTTCCTGGAGCTTCCTTACCGGTTTTCAATGTTTTATGTTCCACCCTCCTCCATATTCAATGTCCTCCTCTCTCGTCTTGAAGGACCTTCTCTTACATCCTGTGGCCCTTTACCATGACATGGAGCTTCCTCTCATGTCCCAGGGGCATTATCTGCCAAATTAGGGGCCTCCTGCCACGCTTCGTGGGCCTCCTCCCTTATCCTGGCAAAGCCTTACCGGTCTTGAGGGAATCTTCAATTTTGGAAACCTTACACCCCTTCATACCTGTTACTACACCCATCTTAAGGGCCTCTTCTCATTTTCTTGGAAATCTTTCTGGTCTTCGGGGCCTCATTCAGTCCTGTAGACCTACTCCTTTTTGGGGGACTCCTCACTCCTCTCGAGTCCGGCTGGGCCCTCATTTCTCTTCTAGTTCTTTTTAAAATTAGGGGTCTCCTCTCACGTTTTGGGGACCTCTTGCTCTGCGTTTTGATTCGAACTTCACCCATCTTAAGGGTAGTATCTTATGTCCTGGTGGACTCCTCTTCTTTCCCAGGTTCCTCCTCTTCCAAATTATACACAACCTTTCTTATCTCAGTGGCCTTGTTATTTCCCGGGGACCTTTTTTGCCATTTGCGAGCCTTCTTTTCCGCCTGGGAGCTAGCTCTCTTTTCCAATGGCCTTTCTCTCCAATTTTAGGGCCTCCTCGTTCATCATGGGGTCTTATTTCCAACCTTGTGTCGTCCTCTTCCGAAGTAGGTGCCTCCTGCCATGTCTCTGGGTCACCCTTTACTATTTTGGTGGAACCTTAATCGTTTTGGTGCCTATTTTTGCGTCTCCGAAACCTCATCGGATATCTACTGGCTTTCTTTTCCGTCTTAGGGCCTCCTCTCACTTTCTGGGGCCTCCCTTTCCGTATTGGGGCCTCCTTTGCAATTCTGGGGGCCTCCGTGCCAATTTTTGACACTCTCTTGATTTCTGGGGCCTCCTACCCTCTCCTAAGTGACTCTTTTTTTAAATTATGGGACTCCTTTCACGTCTTGGAGGCCTCCCCATCTGTGTTTGGAGCCTCATTATCCTCTCAGCAGGTTGTTTTTGCGTCCTAGTCTTATATCTTCTCGTCTAGGGTACTCGTCTTCTAAAATTCGGGCCTCATCTGGCTGATCTCAGTGGCATCCTCTCCTTCCTAGGGTGACCTTCTTACCCATGTTGGGGCCCCCTCTTGCGTCCGAATAAAAATATATTTTCATTATTTTCCATTGTAGTGTCCTTCTCTTCCATCTTGGGGGCTCGTTTTCCACATTAAGAATATCTTGCCACCCATCGAAAGCCTTCTCGTGTAACCCTGGGTGGCTTCTTGGCCGTCTCGGTGGCATCCTCTTCGTCCTGGAGGTCTCTTTTTCGTCCTGGGCGGCCTCCTTTTCATTCTGTGGCCTACTCACAATCTCTGTTCTATGTCTCTTATAGGAACCTGATTATATTTCCTGCGGGCCTCGTTATCAGTCTTGGATCCACCATGGCAGCATTATCTTCTGTCCCGTCGAGCTCCTTGCTCACCTTTTTGTCTGATGCATTTTCGGATAGTGGTCTCCTCAAATTACATGGGGCGCCCCCACCTCCAATTTTCAAGGCAAGGGATGGAGACGATTTCTCCCGCTGCCCCCACCCCGTTAGCGAGTCCCTGCTCCGAAGCCTCATCTCATATCCACTGGCTTTCTTTTCCGGCTTAGGGCCTCCTCTCATTTTGTTGGGCCTCCCTTACCGTATTGAGACTCCTTTGCAATGTTGGTGGCCTCCGTGCCAATTTTTGGCACTCTCTTGATTTCTTGGCCCTCCTACCCTCCCCTAGGTGACTTCTTTTTTAAATTATGGGCCTCCTCCTGTAGGCTCCTTTTCGTCCTGGAGGGCCCCTTTTTCATCCTGGGGGCCTCTCTTTCGTCATGGGGGCCTCCTTTTCGTCCTGAGGCCATCCTTTTCGTCCTGGGGCCTCATTTTCATCCTGGGGACATCCTTTTCGTCCTGGGGGCCTTATCTTCGTCCTGGGGGCCTCCTTTTCGTCCTGAGGGCCTCCTTGTCGTCCTGGGGCTTCCTTTTTGTCCTGGGGGCATCCTTTTGGTACTGGGGCCTCCTTTTCGTCCTGAGGGCCTCATTTTCGTCCTGGGGTCTTCCTTTTCGTCACACACACACACACACACACACACACACACACACACACACACGTGTTTAACGTGACTAACGAGGACTATGACCTGGCGGTCACTAACGAGGACACCCTTTATTTACCACCGCAGAAGCATCGATTTCTTCTCGGTGATAGAGCAAGATCTGCCGAGTAAGCTGAAGGGTCAATTTGGGAGGAAGCGTCCAATTGTTGGCTCCGGGTATGGATTGAATTACCGAGGACATCGGCAAAACCGAGGACAATGTGTGTCCATGCGGGTTTATCGTGAATACCGAGGACAATGTGTGTCCATGCATGCTTATCGTGATTTCCGAGGATAATGTGTGTCCATATACATCTTTATCGTCAACACCGAGGACAATGTGTGTCCATATGTGTCCATCATGCACATCGAGGACTGTGGTCTGAAGGTCAGCAACGGGAACTTACTTTGAAATGCAAAAATAGTGTGTGTGCGGTTTATCCTAATAAATGTATCGGTGTGATCTGTGATAATTCCTATGCCGAGTCCAAATAACCTATCCCAGCTGATGGGGAGATTCGTAAGCGTAGGACCGTCGTCCGAAAAGATCATATCATAAAAGATAGTCTTCAATTCAAAATTAAAGTTAACCACAGCAGAACAAGGTTAAGACGGTCTTTCTTCACCAACAGGGTAGTAGAACACTGGAACAAGCTGCCAGAAACCATTGTACGTAGCAGCACATTGAACGTCTTTAAAAACAGCATAGATAATCATGAGAATAAAAGGCTTGCTTTTCAGTATTACAGGGAGGGCTGGTCGACGGATTCGGTGGGCAACTGGTTGAGTGTACACAGTGCAACCAAGAAGGGCCCTTGTGGCTCATATTTGCACTAATATTTGATGTCTTTATGTCTTTATGATCATCCGCTAAACACCCGGCAGCATGAGGCTTGACTCCTCAACATAGGGGGAGGAACAGGAGGGTCAGGGGGCGGCAGTTAGTCCCCCACCCACTCGCCTCTTGCTCACGTTCCAACCAAAAAAAAGCGTCCGCGCCACTGCTCACTTCAGAAAAAAGCATAAGCACTCTGACTTTATCTCAAGATATACATTTCCTTGCACAATATATGATCTGCTGGCCATTCGGGAGACCGTGACTGACTCTGGGCTGAAGCAAACTGCAAAGCGAGCATCGCTAACGAAAGGGACATATTTCCTGAGGACACACAGCCGGCAGGCCTAGAAGGCATCAGCCATCTATAGCCATAACTTGTCTATTCATAACTTGCCTAGCGGTCCTGATCTGGCAACTAATACGAAAACCTTGACTAGCAAACACCTGCTTCGTAGCCAGTGGACTGTTAACCGCAAACGATACAACGTATTTTTGTAAGACCTGTTCACTTCATGCATGATTTAATGACGTAATGTTGGATCGCAACTACCATCTACTTGGCCAGCAGGTCCTTGTTATCTCGGATGAGCAGCAGGTCATTCACCCTGCTTGACAGCAGCCGGGTCCGTCGTTTCTCAACGATCCGACCGGCTTCAGAGAATGTCCGCTCAGCCTTCGCACTGCTTGCTGGAGCCGAATGAACCTTCCGTGCCAGCGCTGCCAGGTAAGGCAATCGCTCGTCGTTGCTCTTCCAGTGGCCCAGAATATACGAGCCAGATTTTGCATCTTTTCCGTCCTTATCCATGAAGTAAGCGGCCAACTCACGCTCTACGGCTGCACGAGCTCGGAAGGGACTGACAGCCTCTGGCTGTCCGTCCCTTCCGATCGCCTCTGGTTCGTCTACCTCATCCTCCGACATTGGCTCCAGCTCCAGGCTGAAGGCTGTGGCGGGTGAGGCAGTGGATGTTGAAGCTGTGCGTTCGGTAGCACTAGCCACAGCTACCTCTGCCGGTCCATTCGCGCTCTGCAAGCAAAGAGCGATGGCCTCGGCTTTCATCAGCTCTTGGATGCCGCTCTTCCTTTCCTCTGTGAAATTAGGCAGCTACTGAAGTTGCCTGTACCGGGGTGCAGGGCCATGACAAGGTACTGATCACTAGACACCTTGGCACCGAACTTGTCGCCGGTCATCCCGCGAAGGAGGATTGCCTTCAGGTGCCTGACGATGGTCCTGTCAGAGGGCGCAGGTTGGAGCTGCCACCTGGCATGTTCCAGGACCAGGGGCACCAAGAAGGTGGTGAGCTGCTGAGTGGCTGACAGCTGCTTGCTCGCGTCGTTAAAGAACCTTAGCACGACGACTACCCCTCCAGGTCCGCCTTATCCAGAAGGTCCACGCACCTGGTGACCTCTCTTTCCGCCACACCGACCATGGTGGTCAGGGCCGTGTGTGCGTGACGGATGGACTCCAGCATTGTGAATTCGGAGTTCCACCTTGTTTGAATGGAGGCCTTCGGCCCGCGGCCGTTCGGATCAGACGACTTGATGATGGTGTTGACGTTACTCTTCTTGGCAAACCTGACCAGTTTCTTACCCACATCCAACATGGCCGATACATCTGGCGTATCTCTCAGAGCGTCCTGCATCACGAGATTCATGTTGTGGCGAAAACAGCTTTGCCATCCCGCCCTCTGTCCTGGAAGGCCACCTTGTTATTTGCCACGTTGTCCATCACATACTTTATATTAGCACCATTGCTCTGCCAGCAGCCCACAGCCTCCAGGTTTTGGCGCATGGCAGAAAACAGGTGTACACCCGTATGTCTCTCCGTCAGCGGCTCCGTGCCGACCACCCTGGATTTCAGCTCTCATTTATCGTTGATATAGCTGATGTTGATCGTATTGTATGACGTGGATGTCTCCTCGTCCGTCCAGAGATCCGTGCTCGCTGTCAGATGCGGCTGTGATGACAGCTCCTCCTTCAGTCGGGCGCACACTATGCTTGCCCGTGCTTCCGTTTCCTTGGCGATGGTGTTTCTTCCGGGCAGGACCTGATCGGCTTCGATACGGCCGTATTTGGCTCCCAGGTTGAAGGTTTGGGCAGCCTTCTTGAAACAGGAACCTTCGGCGAAATTGAACGGCCGGAGGTCTTCCGCGCAGACGTCACTTAGAGCTGTTGCGAACAACTTGTTCTCGGATCGTATCGCTCCCTCCGGAATTTCTTTCTTGAGAAGAGTCGTTATGGGGGTTTGGCTGCTCCTCTTAGGACAGCTGTGTCGCTTCAGGCCTGACGAGCCCGAACATCGCCCAGAGGAATGGTCGTAGGACGTCCCCATGCGATGAGTGATGACCGTCGGACACTTTGCATTTCACAACCTGCCAGATCGCACCATCTAGCCGAACTCTGACAAATTTCCGCCATAGATCATTACCGCTTGCTGGTCCTGACATCCCTGCCATGTATGATATTCGCTCACTCACTGAGTTTATGAGTCGCTCGATGAGCTTGATGTCACCTCTGCCTACGAGATCTGATGCTGCCATACCAAATTCTCATACAATCAATGTGATTATGAAAAGATTAAATAACGGGCCTTCTTTGACGGACCCAAGGCTATAGAAACATAGGGCAGACTATAGCGGCTGACGGCTCTTCTCGTTCTGAAACAATACGACAATCGTGTCATTTGAGTCTCGGGGCAGTGAGTTACTAGTAAAAACAAAACATACGTGCACCTTGTTCACGGGTAACGTCAGTGCTCGGCGCCCCTTGGTATTGGCCGACTGGTTTAACGTCACTGGTATGCACAATTTTTTATTGGTGCTTTAAGAGTTACTACTCCCAAGCTACTAAGGCAATTTAGAGTCGGGAAAACAAACCTATGATGCCACTACGCCCATGAAATTAAATCCATCGCAGCATTAGCAGCATTACCGAAATGTGTCCGAAAAAATTAATGTTTGGCCGACCGATTACAGAATCGGCATCGGTAATTTTTCGGTATCCGATAGGTTTGGTAACCGATTCACTCCACTAGTACCTACTACACATCGAAGATACGTCATACATCCTGCGGTCACACCAAACCATTTGCATTAGTCTGTTATGAACTGATGGGTGCCTGACACCTGAGGGGACATGATTTCAGTTGCTTTTGGCCTGATATAGAAAGCTCCGGAGCGAACACTCCGAGCATGAGGTAGCTCCAGCCGGCTTTCTCTGATCGCCCGTGCATGGCAAGCGGACACCATGGAGTTCTACGATCTTTCTACGCAAGATTTCTGGCGCATTTGGCGCTGTCAGGAAGTGGCGCAAAAACGCAAGGACATATCTTACGTACGCTATCAACTCGTCTCCATCTCAACTCTCGCAACACCGGAGTCACATGCTTTACGTCGGCCTAAGCCACTTACGATACGAGTATTAAAATGGATGGCTTTCGGTTCTTTTGTGCTGCAGTGCAGCTTCTCCAGCCACCGATGCAGTATCGAGTATGCAGAAATATTTTTGCTTCGATGAACATGCGCTTTGTGCCTTTGGACACCCCGCGGCACATCGTAGCCAGGCCGACTAATAACATGCGACATCGTTCAATGATTGCGGGGATGTGCTTGTCCCATGTAGATGAGGACCGATGGTGACACTTTGACGCTGATATAAATTGAAATTCTGTTGCTTCCGAACTAAACTGAAAAGTTTAATTCGGAAAGTTGGTATCGGACAATGAACAGGGCTGAAGTAGAGGGCAGGACATATCATTATCACTGGATGAAGGAAGGCCGGGTAAATAGCAATGCGTAGTATGGTACAGTCACCAGCATGTCCCTCCCAGATGTACACTGGATTTAGCGATTGCTATATGTGGAGGGATGTACAGCCGTGGAAATGCGGAGGGAACGTCTACCCATCCCGTCGACGCATTAGATGAGCTTTTGAGGACATTTT
This sequence comes from Imbricaverruca yamaguchii, assembly GCA_034440575.1. NCBI lineage: Eukaryota > Metazoa > Arthropoda > Thecostraca > Neoverrucidae > Imbricaverruca > Imbricaverruca yamaguchii. Next base: position 2,068,513 of record JAOTOL010001651.1, on the reverse strand, counting down.
CTGGTTAAAAGGCAATTAGGCTCTCCACAAGGATACGTCGAAGGTACACTTTTCGAAAATTCAGTAATATACTTGCAGGGCACAAGCACGGTTGCCAGACGGCTTCGAGCAAGATTTTATGTATAATAAAATACATCCAAAACGCACCAGTCGATTACAGCCCTTGTTGAAATAGACGCAGCACGTGTCAGTCAGACTGGCCGCGCCGGCACGTACCTCACATGTTACTCGGGCACGTGCCTCACATGTTACTCGGGCACGTGCCTCACATGTTGCTTCGGCACGTGCCCGACGGGCGGTACGGTCCGTGCTCGGTCTCGGGCCCAGCTCGGTGGGCAGCTGCGTGCTCATTCGTCCCACATGGTTAGGACAAGTCGACTGTACCCGACGACTGTGCCTGGCTGCGCCTGCACCACCGCCCCCCGCCACGAGCCTCAGATTAGTGCCTACGCTGAGAGCCGCAGTCACCTGCAATAGTTGGATTGTCGTTAGGCACCATCCTAGAGCAAGAAGTTCCCCAGTCAGGGACCACGCTGCAATAAGCCATAGGTTCTTGATACCACATGCCAGTGGCGAGATATATGATGTCAATTCTTTGTTAGCTCACTGTTCCCACCTTCCCTATTTTGGAACGTATCCTGGTGATCAGACCTGACAGCGACGTGAAACTTTGCGACTTTGTAGAAGACGACATACCCTGCAACATATTCCATGGATAACCAGTTTTTATTCTCACCTAATCTCGTGACCTGACTCGTGGTTACCCAGATTATTGTTGCGTTTTCCTTGGATAAATATCTGCACATAAATGTGCAAAACGGGTAAGTATATCGTCGAAGCCTTGGTCTGACAACTGTCAGAAAGCATAACCATAAAATGAGACTGATAAGAAGGCTCATTTTAGATGAGAAGAGTAAAATCAGAAGCGCTGCCGACTTTGACCTCGTCTAGCTCATGTGATGGTCATGATATGTACTGCCCCTCGGGGAATGTATTGTTGTCCTCTCCAGGATTAAAAACGCGGCAACACAGGGCACCATAGCTTGCTATCCAGTGCTTTCCCGTCCAGTGAGTCCGACAAATAGTACGCGTGCCTTGTAGGCACGAATTTGAAGAATGTTCACCGGATCTTTCATCATGCAGCGACGAATATCTCACCCGGTGCACGTTTGGACATAGCAAATTGTAGCCCACTGTACCCTGCAGCTCACTTCCACAACCATTCCAGTTTTACTATGCATACAAAAATTAGCGTATTTAGGGGGCCATTGGCCGTGCCCCTCCATCTCTTAGGCGCAAAAGGCCGGTTACTGGCTAGCAGGGCGCCTTCGGCGCCCTTTTGTCCTGCAAATGGTGTGACCGAAGCTTGGATGGGTGTCCAAGATGGATGAAGGTTGTCTCAGGTCTGAAAACAAAAATCCGTTCTGAAGGTGTGCAAGGGGTGGGGATGGCCCAGTAGTTACGATGTTGAGCTCTGGATACAAAGGTCCAGGGTTCAACACTGTCACCGGTCGGAATATTTCCAAATCCCGCGGCCCTCTGGCGACAAAGTGTGGGTTCCGCTATTAGGCATGATTGTACATAAAGTGCGTCGTGAACCACCCAATAAGCAAAAAGGTCCCAAAGTTTGCGCCGTGGATCTACACTACGATCACAAGGCTTGTAGCTGTTTTCATAAACTGGGGATGTACACCCATGATTGCATTATTTTTGCAGGTTTTCGGTCGATCCGAGCGCTGCTCTCTCTTCCCATGTATTTGGTATTGACCAAATGCGATTAGTAATTGGCATATCAATATTTTCGGTGGAATATTTGAATCCAGGTGTGTATGCTTGCCTTACGAAACTTTTTCTTCGTTGTGAAACTATTGTAAGATCATGTATTTATGAGATGATCATGCCATCAAGTATGTTTTTTTCATGATTTAATGTGGGGTCTTTGAGTCCAGTGACTCCACGTGGTGCGAAGCACTGACATATGAAACCCATGGTTCATACTTTGATAACATGATGTGGCATATAAACTCTTTTTTTTGCGTGTTGCACAGTCACAGGGCTCAAAATTCGAGACGCCTTATGCCGAGCCTTAATCATCGTCATTGATGAATGAACCATTGGCAAACAGTCCTACCAACATGAAGCTGAAACAGGAAACCACGCGCATGTACAATGCGCATGGCTTCCTGCTATCCATTTATGGTGCATCCAGTTGCATCGAACAGAAATATTCGATGCCGTTTATACTACCATAAGTTTTCCCTAGGAAGCATCCAATGTTCTAAAATTATGTCACTTTCGCACATTTCCTTCATAATTCCATGCCTCAATGAAACAGCATTGTTTGAATTTATTGTGCATTATTATATTTTATCGTCGGATTTTTCTTGCGTAAAATTATCGGCTTCGTATAGTCGCATTTTCTTCCACTTTTATTTTAATATTTTCCCCTGAAACACTCATGTTTCTTGTTGAAAGAAGTTTTTTTTTTGTGGTGACAGTTCCCTTCCCAGCAGTAGGAGCCACGACGGTTGCCTGCCCACAATGACGGTATGCTGCTCAATGGTGTGCCCGCAACATGGAAGTCGTACAGCCGATCTATCTCCCTAACTCATCCAGCGCATATCATGACGCCTCGTACTCATTGCATATTGTGATACCTTTGCTAACTGCTGACTTATACTACGTACGAACCTATATTATACATACTTCACGGATGCTGTTATCCAATGCAATAGCATCAAAAGTTCACTTACTGTTATAATCACAATGTCTAAATGCATCTAATATACGTAATGTCAGTTGGTATATGTGGCTGCAGAGACTTCGTCTTCATCCTTGAACTCGTTCCACTTCCTAAGCTGATCAAACTGATAAACGTCAGCCTAAGATTGATAGACCGAACAATGCAGTCTGATTATGCCCTTGTCACAAGTAGGGACTATTAATTCTTCGCACATGGTTTTGAAGGTGGTGAGGACATTTGTTTTGACGGCGCGTTCGACCTTGTTCATAAGGCCGTGCCTTTGGTAGACGCTGTGTGATTATTGAGCCGCCTTCTGTTTGTTTCTCCGTGAGATAGGTGGACCACTTGAGCGGCGGCCGCGAGCTGCTGGCCTTCCTTCGGCCGTGTGACGGCTGTGTCGCAATGGTCGCCGATTTGTCTTGGCGCTGTCACTTGGTGTCACGTGCGCATTTCGTCACATGACACGTCACATGACATTTCGTCACACGACATGTCAAACAGATAAATGTTATCACCGGTTCGAATCGCTGTTCATGGCTGATGTGATTTGTTTGATTTTCACGCGGACCTGGCGACTGAAGTCGGCCAGTAGACAGATGGGCTGGAGGAGCCAGTGTGACAATAGTGACGTTCGACCACGACGGCCACCGAACTGCTGCAACAGGATCGCATGGCTCAACCCGCCTAGAAAACCGGAGAGACATGGTGCTCTACTAAGTGTAGTGGGTGTGTTGTTCACACATATTGTATTGTTTCTCGGTGGCGGCGACCACAGGATCACTCTATTGGACCGGTTGTTTCAATATTTATTTATATATTTGTTTTTGCGCGTGTGACTAGTGTTGTTCCTGGAGGTACGCTAGTGCATGTTTCCTAAAGTTAGACAGCCTCGATGTTTTTGTTTCAGTAGGAAATTTGCTATAGTGGAAGACAGACGAGTAGATAAATATCGTGCAGCCAGCCTCTTTGTGTATGGCTGGCAGGTGCAGGTGGTCGTCTGCACGTGTGCGACGGTTTCGCAGAGTAGAGTTTGCAGTGATTTGACCGGCAATGTGCGTTGGCTCACCCGTCAGAATGATCTTGTGGAGCAAAGTAAGGCTGTGAAATGCATGCCGATCAGCTGCAGTGAGAAGACCCACCTTGTGACGGGCATCAGAAATATGATCAAATTTCCGTAGACCTGACACTACTCTAGTGGCGTAGTTAATGATCTTGTTTAGTCGGTGGATGTTTCCTGCCGACGCGTTCCCGTAAACAGATATGCAGTAGCGGATGCTGGATATAACTAGGCTATTGACTATAGTGCAGAGGGTACTGGTCGGCAGATGGTGGCGCATATTGCTCAGGGCTAGAAGGAACCAAATGCATTTGGGGACCACAACAGCCGCATGGGAATTCCACGACATGTGGCGATAAAATGTCACCCAAGATTCTTACACGAATGCCTCTCATCTATCACGGCGTCCCTAAATCACACTCCTATCGGGGTAATATTACGAAGATTTTGACGCGATCCGAACGTAAGAAGCTGAGTTTTGGTCGGGTTTACCTTCGAACCGTTATCCAGGAAGTAGTCGTAGAGTTGGTTCAGACATGTCGCCATCTGACTTATCAGATTGGGGAGATCAGATTTGCGACCGGAGATGAGGACCTGGGTGTCGTCTGCGAACTGGGTGGCGTGTGCTACCGGGACGTGCAAACTGAGGTCGTTCGAAAAGATGCAATAGAGGAGTGGACCTAATGATAAGCCTTGAAAGACACCTATGTTGTTTGGGATACAGGAGGAGAGATGCCTGTTTCCGCGTTGATCTGAAATGCAAACAGCCTGTGTGTGGCCTCCCAGATATGCCCTAAACCAGTAGGCATAGATTCCATGGAGTTCTAATTTAGTGAGCAGTTTGGTGTGGTCTATTACGTCGAAGCATTTACTGAGGTCCAGAATACAAAGAAGAGCTACTTCCGAATGGTTCATTGCTGTTAGTATTTTGTCGATGACTGAGACATGGGCGGTTTCCGTAGAGTGGCGTGGTATAAAGCCGTGCTGAGTTTGGACCAGTAGGTGATTTGAGTTTAGGTAGTGATATAATTGTATCTGTACTACCCTCTCAGTAATCTTGGCGATAACCGGAACCAATGAGATGGGCCCAAAATTAGATGTGTCCGAAGGATCTCCTGATTTGTGAATGGGAGTTGCTATAGACCGTTTCCAAGTAGAGGGGATATCAGCTGTAGTCAGGCATGTGTTTATGATGTCGAGCAGCACTTGGCCGATATTTAATAACATAAATTTCTATAACCTTAATACAAATCCCGTCGGGTCCGCAAGAACCTGTGCTTCTCATGTCTATGACGATTTTTGTTAGCTGTTCAAGAGATGTGGGTGATACTTTATAGGAGCTGGTGCGACAGCCGACAACTGGGAGGTGTGTGTTCGGACATGTTTGCCTGGCGTTTTACCTCTGCTGATACTTTTGGTCCGACACTAACAAAATATTGATTGAGCTGCTCAGGTAGGACCTGGGGTTGAACACTGTGAGATCCCTGTTTTGTGTCGATAATGGGTTTGAGAGCACGCCACTCAGCTGATGGGCCTTTCTGAGCTATCCTTCCGCTAATCTCTTCCCTACACTCAGCTCTAATAGCTGATCGAACTTGTCGGCTAAGTACTTTGTATGTGTTTCTATCTTGCAAGTGCAAGGCTACATTTCACCGATGCATGAGCTGTTTGGTATCTTCGGCAACATGTGGTGCTGCTGGGTTCCGAATTTTGATGTTTCTGAGTGGCAGGTGCTCGTCGATAATTGGTGTCAGCAATCTTTGCAGGGTGTCTCATTTGTCAGTTGGCGTGAATAATCATCAAATTGCAACCTTGCATATGTCTGGATGCGTGTAGTTGTAACAGTGACTGTAGGGATAGCAGATGTAACTTTGTGGTGAAAGACAGAAAATAAGCTGGTGGGAACAGGCCATTTTGAATACATTTGAAATCTGAAGCAGTTGGTTATGCAAGGACGAAAACGCCACGTGATAGGCATGTCGGAATAAACATGTAGCGCTTTTTGCCAATCACGTAGACGCTTGACGAGTCGATCTGACGAGTCAAGACGCTGCTTGCTCTGGAACACTCAGCAACATGTTCTCGTGGAGAAAATCCCAGTAAATGCTACCATTTACCAGAAGGAGATTTTTTTGACGAAATGTACCTTACAACAACGATTGGACATCCGCCGACACCAATCATGGCTCTTCAAAAGCTTGCATATTTAATGGCAAAATCCTCGATCAGTTTCTGTTTGCCTATCCTTTAAGATTCAGTATGTTGAACACACATGGATGTTCTTATTGTTCACACAGTTGTTTTAGCTGTCATTGTGGATTGGTACCAGCTGGATAGCTAATCGAGACTTTCGTTTTTACCATCGTGGGTTGAATCTTATATAATAATTGGGGCTTGTTAGCTTATTGGGAATATAACTCGCCGATAAGGTCCCATAACAATATTGATGTCCGTAAGCTGCAGTTGTATTTAAGTCGAAAGGTGACAGCCATAGTGTTTGGAAGGGTTATTAAGATTTTCTGGGCCCTGAAGGAAAAAGATTTCTTACGGAGAAAAAAAAACACGTTTAGTTCTTTGGACACTTCGGGATCTTTGGAGTCACTGGATCACTGGATGGATCAGAGAGCCCAGCCTTATGACCTTTGACACACCGAAACATTCGAAAACTAAGAAAGTCATGGCCACTTTCTTTTGCTCCTGGTAAGCGCCTCGCATGGCGCATAACCTCGTGTGCACTCCTAGAGCTAACTAACCCACAACTTATCCAACATTGATGCATTAAGAACCATCGAAGCAATTATTGATGGAAGTGATCAGCATTGACACATGCTATGGTGACTGACATTGCGTGGTAAAAGCTATCTGTTTCGCTCTAACCCCATGGGTGCACTGTATCGATGGTGCACAGAGATCGTGCCCATCACAGTGCCCAACACGGAGGAGCGGGGCTATACAGAGCTTTTGGTAGGTTTCAGCAATGTCAAGTCTGATGTGTTAAATACGAATTGAAGGCCTCTGTTAAAATATGTTGCTGTTTAAGGAGCTCTACCAGGTAGACAGGGAGCTTCACCTATGTCAACATGTGAGTTTGTATCGTGAATATTCCATTTAAAGCTGTATGCTAGGGAACAACTACTTGCATATGGAGCTGAACGCCTTAAAAGGAAGCAAACACTGGCAAACTTCGCTCAAATGTGGGCAGCTCCCCATCTCCTCCGAGATCCACACCTGACGAGCATGTAGCCACGGGGCAAAACACAGAGCGTCGCATTGTCGCATCTTGGAAGATGAATGAAATCATATCACATTTTTCCGCCTTTGGTCAGCCAGCTCAGAGCAAGTCAGAACTAGAGTTTGAAAAATATGTGCATCAGTAGCTTTAGTCTGCGTGCCTACCATGCCTGTTTGAGATAGGCTAACGAGCTAACCACTGGAGAGTAGCTTAAAATATTGCACATCTGTCGACATCTCATCTGCTGTCCCAGTGTGCATAGTGAGAGGCACTTGGCAAGGTAAGGGCTCGCAGTTAGCCTCTTACACTCCTGTCGACATCTCATCTGCTGTCCCAGTGTGCATTGTGAGCGGGATTTGGCTAGGTAAGGACTCTCATTTCGCACCAATGCTACTTACACTTGGTAATAAAAGCTTTCATTCGCTTTTTTACAGTTTGCTGACCTGAAAATGGTCGCTGATTTCCATGCCAGGTCGTAAAATTTACCTAATTCAACATGAGTGAAGAAATCACCGGAGGTCAGCCGAGATCATTTGATTTGACTTTACTTGGCTTTGAGAACGTCAATTGTAGCATGACGTGGTCTGAGAGCATGCAAAACATGCAATTTCGATTTAGCTATACGGGGTGCAGTAAAGCATGCAAAGCTACAACTTCGAGAAAATGTACCACACTAAGTCTTATAAATATCGTCAGCGCTAGATGATGTAACTGGTCACAACTTACCAAACATTTGCTAATAGCATATCAATTACATCAGTACCAAAAGGTCACGCGATGCCGCAACCCGCTCTCCGGCGTTGGCGATAAATCCGCTGTGGGATTCATCACCAAACGTAAGCTTTGAAGTGAAACCCCTTTGCTTTAAAAAAAATTATCCATCGAAAATTATTGCAAACAAGAAGGTATATTCTTTGTAATTTTGATTGAATAGCAGTCTTTTGATCACATTTTACTTTTATGCTTTGCTCCGTCCTGTGACATTACACAGAGGAAGAATATACCGCTGTCGCCAGAAGAAGAACCGGAGTCTGTCCGGATGTCTACCGGGTCTGTCCGGATGTATACCGGAGCCTGTCCGGATGTCTACCGGAGTCTGTCCGGATGTCTACCGGAGCCTGTCCGGATGCCTACCGGAGTCTGTCCGGATATCTACCGGAGCCTGTCCGGATGTATACCGGAGCCTGTCCGGATGTATACCGGAGCCTGTCCGGATATCTACCGGAGCCTGTCCGGATGTATACCGGAGCCTGTCCGGATGTCTACCGGAGTCTGTCGCCGGAAGTAGCTTCCGGTGTCAGACTTCGGTAGATATCACTAGATTCTACGTAATGCGCTGCCTCCAGAGCGGCTTCATACGTAATGAAAGGTGTCTGAGAAAAGCAGAACCTTTGGAAACTATATGTCATGTATGCACGAGTGACGTCTACAGTCTGGAACGGAGGCGACTCCTCCCCCACCCCATCCAACCCCCATTTCAAAAAAAGATTGGGAGTCATTCCATTATTTATGAGGATACTTCATGAAAGATCGCTTGAAGTATTTCATATTTCCTGGAAAATATACTTCAGTATAGTGATAAGATAATTATATGTGCCTAAAAACACGTTTTTAAAATAGTGAACGAACGATAGATCATCTTTGAAATAATGAAAAGTGAAATCTGTAATTCGTCTGAATGGGTGGCCAAATGAAAGAAAGAATGTACTTCGACTTGATTATCCCCTAGGCCATGGGAAAAAGTACGACGAGGACCTGTTCATCGCTTTCACCGTCTAACCTATCCAGGCCATCGTTCTATTTCATTTGGCAATGCAGTGTGCATGCCACTACATATTGGTCAGGCGAATCAATTCATGAGAGACAGAGTCAGAAAGGCTGTAGACACAGAGACAATGACAGAGCATGCAAACATAAACTGCAGACAGAAACTGTAGTGAGATAGAGATAATCACCTGCAGTTCAAAATGTAATACCATCATGGGTGGCATAGGTACAAGAAGGCAAGTGGCAGGAAATACAACTGGATTGGGGGGGGTACTCCATAGGATCCCATGCTAAAAGCTGAAGTTATTTGGGAATGGACAAAGCCAACATTGAAAGGGCGCTTGCTATACAAAACGACACTGAAAGTATAAAAAAAACATTGAAAGTATACAAAACGACACTCCTGCTTACCATTGTGCAGGGACTGTCAGTGCGAACCACTAGCAGTCCCTTCTTCCTCACTGAAGCTGAATCAAAGATGGGGAGCTGGAAAGCTCATCACGGTATTTTCGAAACGAGTCGAAAACGAATGTGTGGCTTGTAGCTTGTCAATGAATTAATTGATGGCTACTTAACACGCTTCCGGCATACGAGATCTTTAAATATGAACTGATCACTCAAGTGGGAAGCTTATTCCGTACTGGTGCATTAACCCGCGCCGTCTCTCCGGTCAGATCCTCACACCCCGTCTCGAGGGGGGGGGGGCGGAGAGTAACCCCCTTTAAAATCCAAACTAAGCGTCGCATGAAAACGAAAGAGGTGTCCTCGGAAAGCGCTCGACGAGTATGGCCCGGATCCACTCCCAAAGCAATTTCTCCCCCAAAGTGACGTCACTATGGGGGGGGGGGCTAGATTTTCACGACTTTTCCCTACTTACATTATGTTTTTGGCTCTGGGAAGTTCATTTTGGGGTTATTGGAAAAACAAAAATTATTTGGAATCAACAAAGGACACAAAAATCGCCAGAGACTTACAATATTTTGGCCCCAAAAATTTTGACTTGTTGAAATTTTGTTGTTGAAATTTCAAACTTTTGAGTTTTCAACTTTTCTTTAGTTTTCCTAGAGCAGACCGAGAAACTTTGTTGGAATTCAACTTGCTATAATAAAAAATGCCTACTTTAGTCAGAATCTTCCATTTGAATTCTAATAAGCAAATATGCAAAAGAAAAAAGTACTCAAAAACGGGGGAAAATCAAAAATTCCTCTCAAACGTTTTGTTGCATCCATAAAGATAAGCAAACGCTGAAAGTTTCATTCAAATATCTGTATACGTTAAAGCATGACGACTGGTTTGATATTTTGGAGGTGACCTCACTTGACCTTGACTAACTCGTTGACCCTAGATGACCTGACTTCAAAATTTTGACACAGCATGACAAATTTATGTGGAAAAAGGTATGCCAAGTTTTGGCGCAGTGCCGCGCGCCGTTCGTTCACTATCCGCGAAAAACCTGAGGGGGGGGGGGTTGAAGACCCCCGAGACGATGCGGTTTGATCCTTGCAATGAGCACCCTAGTTTGTTGGCATATGACCTTATCAGCACAATGTAGGTGCCGGTTCACCCACTTGGCAGGTATTTATTCTCTATATGAATGCACGTCTTGCTCACTTACGTGGCATAGCTTCAGATATAATTGACTAACTATCCCAGTGTACCTGTGCAGGCCGTGTAGTGCCTATTCACAACACGTCTGCCGTCATTAACCAAACCTTTGCATTGCAAAGTAACTTGATGCATACCATGCTACTAGAGCATGCATGGTTTTGCGTGCACGGCGTTGTTTTGGCTGTGCTGCCGACCAGGACCAGGTATCCACCGGCCGCCTGGTACGCCATGGGTGGTAGATTTGGTTTACAGTGCACAGAGAAAACAACGAGGACAGACTATGGACAGGGGAAGATACAGGGACGGAGACAGACTGTACACAGGATGTAGACAGATTTCAGGCAGACAGGAACAAGGGCGGCTAGAGACAGAGACGGCGACACACACGCAAGGATAGTGATGCGGATATGGACGAAGACATGAACAGAGGAAGAGACAGAGGCAGAATGTGTATACATACTGTAGACAGACTGTACGCAGGCAGGGAGATGTGGAGAGGCAGAGACATAGATAGGGGAAGTGAGATAGGGAGAGAGGAAGGGAGAGAGCCGGCGGTGCTGGCCGACGTTGTTTTGGCCGCGCTGCCGGCCGGGACCAGGAATCCCCCGGCCGCCTGTCACGCCGCATGATGGAGCACCGCCGCCATTAACCTAGGTCCGCAGCCACGGCGCGCCGCAGCTGCGGCCGGCGCCGCGTTGTGGTCCTGGCGGCATGGAGACCCGACCGGCCGACCTGCCGACCTGCCGACCAACACTGGCCGACCGGCACTGGCCGACCGGCACTGGCCGACCGGCCGACCTGCCGACCAACACTGGCCGACCGGCACTGGCCGACCGGCCGACCTGCCGACCTGCCGACCAACACTGGCCGACCGGCACTGGCCGACCTGCCGACCTGCCGACCAACACTGGCCGACCAACACTGGCCGACCGGCCGACCTGCCGACCAACACTGGCTCATCTGCAGACCAGCCCCGGCCCACCTGCAGACCAGCTCCGGCCCACCTGCAGACCAGCTCCGGCCCACCTGCAGACCAGCACCGGCCCACCTGCAGACCAGCTCCGGCCCACCTGCAGACCAACACTAGTACACCTGCAGACCAGCTCCGGCCCACCTGCAGACCAGCACCGGCCCACCTGCAGACCAGCTCCGGCCCACCTGCAGACCAACACTAGTACACCTGCAGACCAGCTCCGGCCCACCTGCAGACCAGCTCCGGCCCACCTGCAGACCAGCACCGGCCCACCTGCAGACCAGCTCCGGCCCACCTGCAGACCAGCTCCGGCCCACCTGCAGACCAGCTCCGGCCCACCTGCAGACCAGCTCCGACCCACCTACAGACCAACACTAGTACACCTGCAGACCAGCTCCGGCCCACCTGCAGACCAGCACCGGCCCACCTGCAGACCAGCTCCGGCCCACCTGCAGACCAGCTCCGGCCCACCTGCAGACCAGCTCCGGCCCACCTGCAGACCAGCTCCGGCCCACCTGCAGACCAGCTCCGGCCCACCTGCAGACCAGCTCCGGCCCACCTGCAGACCAACACTAGTACACCTGCAGACCAGCTCCGGCCCACCTGCAGACCAGCTCCGGCCCACCTGCAGACCAGCTCCGGCCCACCTGCAGACCAGCTCCGGCCCACCTGCAGACCAACACTAGTACACCTGCAGACCAGCTCCGGCCCACCTGCAGACCAGCTCCGGCCCACCTGCAGACCAGCACCGGCCCACCTGCAGACCAGCACCGGCCCCCCTGCAGACCAACACTGGTACACCTGCAGACCAGCACCGGCCCACCTGCAGACCAGCACCGGCCCACCTGCAGACCAGCTCCGGCCCACCTGCAGACCAGCTCCGGCCCACCTGCAGACCAACACTGGCTCATCTGCAGACCAGCCCCGGCCCACCTGCAGACCAGCTCCGGCCCACCTGCAGACCAGCTCCGGCCCACCTGCAGACCAGCTCCGGCCCACCTGCAGACCAGCTCCGGCCCACCTGCAGACCAGCTCCGACCCACCTACAGACCAACACTGGCTCATCTGCAGACCAGCACCGGCCCACCTGCAGACCAGCACCGGCCCACCTGCAGACCAGCTCCGGCCCACCTGCAGACCAGCACCGGCCCACCTGCAGACCAGCACCGGCCCCCCTGCAGACCAACACTGGTACACCTGCAGACCAGCACCGGCCCACCTGCAGACCAGCACCGGCCCACCTGCAGACTTACACCGGCCCACCTGCCAGCCAACAACGACCTATCTGCTGACCAACACTGATCAATTCACGTACCGACCCGGAATGGTCCACACGCTGTACGTACCGCTGACATTTTGCACAGTCTTTTATCGAAACGGAAGAGTTCCAAAGCAAACTGGGGAAATGTTGCCAGGAAGTAAGATAATCCTTCCTTGTGTGGTTATTTTCAAAAAGAACTGGGGTCGGTCCCATCCGTACCAGAGGTCGCAAATGTAAAGCCTGAAAGCCCGTTCAGGGAACGCCGTTCAAAAATGGGGGGATTTTTTTTTCTCAAACTTTGGAATATCCATGGTGCTTTTGACCGGCTATTTACAAGTTCATGGTAAAATACAAGAATGGCACACAAATAGCAACATACATGGTAAATATACAAGGCATTTACCGTAATGATCATCTTGTCACATGGTCGTAATTCAAGGTTCCTTATGTTGGTTTGTATAATTGATGGAATGTGATTGGTTTGTACAATCGACTTTCAGACCTACATAATTTTTCTTCAACTTCTGTCGAGAAACTTGCCTAATAGCAGCATTCTTCTTTAGAGCACTTAGCCATAATAAGCATGGCATGAAATATCTAGGCACTACAATACAAAAAAATTGTCTGACGTTGCAATGCCTTGAACAAAAAAAAAGCAGACCTTGCTTGACATGATAGATTTGGCTAAGGCTAAAATTCACGTAGTAACTTGAGAGTCAAACTAAATGTCCTACCTACATACATTGCATAGAAACCATGAAACCATGAAACATTAGTGACTAACAATTTTAGGCTTTTTCCAAGCTTAGGTGCGGACCCATGCATTTTGCACAGAAATCCAAAGTGAGAAGCAATGGTTTCCAACCGAATTTATAGAGGTTTTTGCGAAACTTATGTGCCTACATGAATATATCATGGAAACCGAATCCGTGATATATTCATGTAGGTACATAAGTTTGGGAATGACCTCTAAAAATTTGGCTGGCAACCATATACATACACACATACACACACACACACACACACACACACACACACACACACACACACATATATATATATATATATATATATATATATATATATATATATGTATATATATCCTTTATGAGTGTGTGCTGAGTCGGATTTATCAAGCCACAACTTCCTCAAGAGAGTAACTGCCGTTAATATTCCCTTGCATCGGATTGAGGTAAAATATCAGTAGATCACTGAAACAAATGAAACCGAAGGGAGGTGTTATAAAGGAAGACATTTATTGTCAGGTACAATTACTGCACGTCATTTTTCCTCATGAACTAAATACCAACCTGATAAAGACATAACATACATTTACGAGCAAGTGTGTAATAAGTTAGTATTGAGCAGCATCTTCATGTTTTTTTTTCTCTCACTTGTAGTGCAAGAGATGGGTCTATCATGCACTATTGGTCTTGGCTTGCCCACACATGATGATTATGTAAAAGTTACAATGATGTGGAGTGGAATGTTCACAATATCAGTGTGCAGTTGTGTATCTCTTTGTGAGTGCTTGAGCATCCGAAAGTCCAAAATGAGCACCCTCAAAAGCCTCTTTTCACCCAAGGGAAAATCAACATTGAACACATTTTCATGAATGTATTTACATAAATCTGCCAGATATAAAGCTGTAATGGAATAATGAGAACAAGAAAAGCTATCCAGTAACGGTCTGTTTGGCCTCACGTCTAAGCCACCCTATACAGGGTACCTGTAACACGCTGATAGTATTGCAGTAACCGGAACATGATCTTGACAATGCCCTCCTTTGGACGGTTAGAATCCTGTAGGACGGTGTGAATTGATTTAGATTAATGTAAATGTATTACTTTTCTTTTATGTTCCACGGAAACGAAAATGCTAAATGAATGTTGACTTAATTTAGTTCGCATCAGCAAACAATCTTCACCTTTCTCCAGGTGTATTTCCATGGTAGTTTGGCTATATGACCACCATGATAGCATTGGCGTAGGCTGTTTGTTTCAACCATTTATGTGGATAACCTAAGGTAACTTTACTCAACATTACCGAACCTAGACCTAGACCTAGACCAATTCGTTTAAGATCGCCGTAAAATTCACTTTTCATGGATGCATTGCTCCCAGAAAGGTTAGGATTATGTGATGATGACTTGAACTAGGTAAACATTAAAATGGTACTGCTTATATTTTCAGAAGTCGAACATAATATTCGTAGTGTGACATAGTAACCTGCGCCGCAAGATGCTGGTAACGCGACATGCTAACCGGCGCCCTACCACGTTGGCAAAGCGACGTGGTAATCTGCGCCATACTATGCTGGTAGCGTGACATTGTAACCTGTGACGTACGATGTTGCATATAAGGTCACATGGTATCCTGCCCCGCACCATGTTGCCAGCGTGACATGGTAACCTGCGCCGCACGATGTTGGTAGCATAACATAACATGCTCCGTGCGATGTTGGTAGCGTGACATGGTAACCTGCGCCGCACGATGTTGGTAGCGTGACATGGTAACCTGCGCCGCACGATGTTGGTAGCATAACATGAGAACATGCTCCGTGCGATGTTGGTAGCGTCACATGGTAACCTGCGCCGCACGATGTTGGTAGGATAACATGAGAACATGCTCCGTGCGATGTTGGTAGCGTGACATGGTAACCTGCGCCGCACGATGTTGGTAGGATAACATGAGAACATGCTCCGTGCGATGTTGGTAGTGTGACATGGTAACCTGCGCCGCACGATGTTGGTAGCATAACATGAGAACATGCTCCGTGCGATGTTGGTAGCGTGACATGGTAACCTGCGCCGCACGATGTTGGTAGGATAACATGAGAACATGCTCCGTGCGATGTTGGTAGCGTGACATGGTAACCTGCGCCGCACGATGTTGGTAGCGTGACATGGTAACCTGCGCCGCACGATGTTGGTAGGATAACATGAGAACATGCTCCGTGCGATGTTGGTAGCGTGACATGGTAACCTGCGCCGCACGATGTTGGTAGCATAACATGAGAACATGCTCCGTGCGATGTTGGTAGCGTGACATGGTAACCTGCGCCGCACGATGTTGGTAGCGTGACATGGTAACCTGCGCCGCACGATGTTGGTAGGATAACATGAGAACATGCTCCGCACGATGTTGGTAGCGTGACATGGTAACCTGCGCCGCACGATGTTGGTAGCATAACATGAGAACATGCTCCGTGCGATGTTGGTAGCGTGACATGGTAACCTGCGCCGCACGATGTTGGTAGGATAACATGAGAACATGCTCCGTGCGATGTTGGTAGCGTGACATGGTAACCTGCGCCGCACGATGTTGGTAGCATAACATGAGAACATGCTCCGCACGATGTTGGTAGCGTGACATGGTAACCTGCGCCGCACGATGTTGGTAGCGTGACATGGTAACCTGCGCCGCACGATGTTGGTAGCATAACATGAGAACATGCTCCGTGCGATGTTGGTAGTGTGACATGGTAACCTGCGCCGCACGATGTTGGTAGCATAACATGAGAACATGCTCCGTGCGATGTTGGTAGCGTGACATGGTAACCTGCGCCGCACAATGTTGGTAGGATAACATGAGAACATGCTCCGTGCGATGTTGGTAGCGTGACATGGTAACCTGCGCCGCACAATGTTGGTAGTATAACATGAGAACATGCTCCGTGCGATGTTGGTAGCGTGACATGGTAACCTGCGCCGCACGATGTTGGTAGCGTGACATGGTAACCTGCGCCGCACGATGTTGGTAGGATAACATGGTAACCTGCGCCGCACGATGCGCAGACATCATAATCTTCCTTATTTATATGGCTTGGACTGAAATATGTAAGTGAATAACTTGAGACCAATAGCAACAAACGGCATTGATAAGAGTCATAGGTGAGTAAGGCAGGAACACGATTAATTAATCACATTTGGCCATGTCAAAGAAGATATATGCTTAAATTAAAATGAGGGGGCAACCCCTCCCTGTCCCAATTTTTTAGAAGCTCAGGGGCCTCTTGACATTTCCTGCCCAACAGTCACCAGGTGGTTTAATTTCAACCAGTATTTTAGATGCTGCAGCACATCCTCTAGCCCTGTTTCTTCTGATCCTGCATGGTTTCCAAAGTTAACGTCTGCTCTGTAAACTAAATCGACTAATCCCTGGCTTGTACCTGGTCAACGCATTTATGCATTCGTTCTGCAGCACCGATTAGTCTGTAGTATCTACTAGTTGCTTGTTTTTCCTACCGCCACTCGTTATTTAACGCGCCATTTCCTGGTTAGTTGACTAGGATATAACTAGCCAGTGTGTAGGAAAACCAAGATAAACTTGTTAGCTTACCAAGATCTTAGTTCATAATCATATGAGGTATTAGCGAAAAACAGGCTTGGTATTTGATTCACTAAGATAAATTAAGTTTCTATTCTAACATTCTATTCGTTGCTGAAGTCAACCATGCTGCTTTGCTGCGTTGCTGAAGTCAGTTGCTGAAGTCAAAGCATTATATTCGTCGTTGTAGTGCAACTAGGCGTACATTAACTAAATTAGCACAGGATTAGTAAGCAAAACGTAGCCAAGTGGCGAGGGCTGCCACCTCACTCTCAGCAACCAAAAAATCGCTAGTTGAAACAATACATTCATAGAATTTCGCCACCTAAACGTGAAGTTTTCGGCGCGCTAAGTACGCCGAAAGCGGTCCCTGCTTACTAAAATATTGTTCTGGGTCGTACTCCATTCAGAAAATCCTGCATTGCGCCACCGTTAGTAAGCATAGCTCACATTTTAGAGCTGCATTCATACTTCATACTTTCAGAATTCAGACTTTTGGACTTCAGACATTCAGACTTCAGACTTTCAGACTTCATTCAGACATCATGCTACATTGATGAAAAACAGAATGCTATGCCCAACTGCTGGACGACAATGATGCTAATTAAAAAGCCGTCGTAGACATCGTGTGTGAAGCATGTGCTGGTGCTGTGCTTCCATAGTGTTACTTACTAGTTGGTGTTCGTGTTGCTTAGCATTTGTGTTTCTATGGAAGTCTTGAGCAGCGATGTGGGAATGCTTGCGTCCATCGCTCGCTGCAGACTATGTCGCCTTCACCGGCCATGGTCGCCGTCGCCGTCCGTATGAAATAGCCTTGGATCGCCGCGTTGTCGCGCGGTGATGCCTTGGGTGCTGTTTTTAAAGATGTTCAATATGCTGCTTCTGACAATGGTTTCTAACAGCTGGTTCCAGTGTTCTACTACCCTGTTGGTGAAGAAAGACCTTAACCTTGTCCTGCTGTGGTTAACTTTAATTTTGAATTGATGACCTCTAATTGCATAAATTCTGTTAAATTCAAACATGTCCCCAAGATATCCCTTCTACAAACCATGAACAAATTGAAAGACCTCGATGAGATCTCTCAGCCTTCTATATCTAAGTGGAAACATATTAACTTTCTTTAGTCTTTCCTCATATGCCAGGTTGCTTATACCATTAATCATTTTTGTAGCCCTCCTGTGTACTCTCTCTAAAAGCCAACAATCTTTTTCATAGCCAGGAGGCCAAGCTTGGATGCAGTATTTCAAATGTGACCTGACGTGGCGCCTTTACCGAATCCCCTGCTGCGGGGAATTAACAAACAAAGAATGCTAGGAAACGGCATCGGCACAGTAAGGCTTCCTGATGACTTCCTCACTTTTGTATGATACATTCCTATTTATTGCCCCAAACATTCTCAATGCCTTCTTCCTGGCTTCCTTGGTCTGTTCTGATGCCCCAAATTTTGTATTTAGAATAACACCTTCACCCTTCTCCTGTTGAGTCACTGATAGTACTTGGCCACCATAAAGTATGGAGCCCTCATATGCTGCCTACCCACATGCATGATTTTGCACTTATCAAAATTTAATTTAATTTGCCATACTTCGGACCAATTCACAAGTTCGTCTAAGTCTTTCTGCAGCGAGATATGCTCATTTTGACCTGTTATTACCCTAGACTTTCAAATAATCCGCAAATTTCAAAACCTTACTGCTTAGGCCACTTCCAATGTTATTTACAAATATAATCAACAGTAGTGGCCCCAGTACTGACTACTGGAGGACTCCACTAAGAACATTTTGTCATGATGATTTTGTACCATTCAGCATCACTCTTTGTTGTCTATCTGAAAGCCACAACTCTATCCATTTTAACATACTACATGCAATGCCATGGACCTGAAGCTGCATCATTAACCGTGTATGGGGTACTTTGTCAAAGGCCTAACTAAAGTCAAGATATACTACATCAACCTGATTTCCCCGATCAAATTGTTCTGTAGCGAAGGTAAAGAAAGGCCAAGAGATTTGTGATACACGATCGCCCTTTTCTAAACCAATATTCAGTACATTGCATCAATCTGTTTCTTCTAGATAGCCAACTTTCCTATCCTTGATAACCGATTCGAGTACCTTACAGACTAGGGATGTGATACCTACTGGCCTTGG
Organism: Imbricaverruca yamaguchii; assembly: GCA_034440575.1. Taxonomy (NCBI): domain Eukaryota; kingdom Metazoa; phylum Arthropoda; class Thecostraca; family Neoverrucidae; genus Imbricaverruca; species Imbricaverruca yamaguchii. The sequence goes on along the minus strand of JAOTOL010001651.1, from coordinate 2,049,394 downwards.
TTGTCAACTTTCTCTCTTTCTCCTTTCTTGAAAATAGTAACTACATTTGCCCTTTTCCATTATGTTGGAATTTCATTTTGTGAAACTGATCTACAAAATATTATACTAAGTGGAAATGCCAGTTCCTTTTCAGCTTCCCGCAATACCCTAGCATTAATTTCATCAGGTCCTGCTGTCTTGTTTGGCTTTGTTTTCCTGATATGATTAAAAACAACATCCCTATCAATGAAGTCAACATCGTTTATCCGATCACATGTCACTGAGGTATGTTGTACGGTCGGCAGATTAGTCATATCTTCCAATGTAAACGCTGAATTAAACTGCTTGCTCAGCTCCTGAATCATCCTCACCCAATATATTCCCATTTATTTCCAGTGGACCAATTGTGCTAGAAACGTTACTCAGCTTGTAGAAACTAGAAAACTTTTTGCTGTCCCCATTACAGTTCCTAGCCAAATCAAATTCTTTTGCTCACTTTGCTGCTCTGTTTTTTGCTTCACAGTGTCTCTTTGATAGAACCTTATATTTACGATATTTGAAGCTTCCTTAAACACTCTAAATGCAGCTTTCTTGGCCTTAGCTGCTTTTATCAATTCTGGTGTAAGCCATGCTGGCTTTCCTACCCTTCTGTTGCGCCTTTGCTTTTAGGGGACATGTCTAATCTGAATTTGCTACAAGTAAGATTTGAACTTTTCCCACATTCCACAGGCATTTACATTGAAAAATTATTCCTCCCAACTTATGGCACTTAAATCCGCTTTCATGCAGTCAAAGTCTGCTCTGTTGAAATTAGGAACCTTTGCCAAATTATCCTTAATAGTTCCCACTATATGTGCCTTGAATCTAACTATGTGATGGCCATTTCTTCCCAGAGTTTCTCCTACAGTCAAGTCTTGAACTAAGTCACTTACATCCGAAAATACAAGGTCCGAGAATGAGCCATGCCTGGTAGGTTCCTCTACAAACTTGTGTAAGAACAGGTCCTCTTCACGGCATTTCCTAAACATTTTGTGTGATGGGGAGCCAACATCAACATTTTCATATCCTTCTATATTAAAGAGACCAAGAATAAGGCACTTCCTCTGAAAGGTTCACTGATTTCCTCACAAATCACTTTATCAAGCCCCAGTTGCTGAGAATGTGGCTGGGTTTCTGATCGGTGGAAAGCTCATATCCTCAGTTTATTGCTGCTACCTTTTCCCACAGCGACATCAAGCCAAATGGATTCTACACACATTTTTCACCCGATCTGCTACTTTTTGAGAACTCAATAGGCTATTCACATAGAGCATTACACCACCCCCTTTCACTGCTGGACCCCTTTTGCACGAAAACATGTTGTATCCCTAGACCTCATAGTCCTGCAGAGTGAGGTAGGAGGGACTGCCAGTGCGAACCACAATGGTAAGCGCGGGTATTGTTGTATATACTTTTGAGGTTGCAAACATCTCCTCAATGCCAGCCTTGCCCCACCCAAAATAATTTCAACCCAAATTGAAGATGGGTTTCCGGACACAAAAGGCATCATTCATTGAATGGCTGTACCGCTTTCTTAGAATAACCTAACTAGTATTTATACGGTGTTAACATAATGCAAACATGAATAATCTATCCATATTCAAACAGTCCATTCTTATAATAAAAAAAATTGCAAACGTTCACAAAGAGCAGCTTTAAAACAGACAATTAATTATTTCATAGTGGTGTTTTGTATTACCAACACGAAGGTGTGACTGTGCTGGATTACAAACACTAAGTGTGCTGTTTCCCAAATGCCTTCATGGATGCTGCATATCTCCCACTGGAATGTTTTAATATAAGACGAAAGATTGTTTTTAGGCTTTGGCAACTCTTTTGACCACAGGCCTTGGTACCTTTGTTATTGAACATCTGTGTGTGAGCTGCACGTGTTAATAGGTCTACAAGTAGATCACATCGAACTTGAGGTATATCTAGCATTTCAATACATCCAAGACATTAAGGGGTATCTGGGAGTACGTGATGAGGGGGTTTCCGAACACATAGGGTGTCATTAAATGAATGGTTGTACTGCTTCCTCAGAATGGCCTAGCCAGTAATTATACGAAATTGTGGCGTTCGCAGTGTAGTTTCGTTTGTAAGATAAACCTTGTTTTTTGTTTGTTTGTTTTTTGTAGATAGTCTGTTGCCATTCTTTCTGTGCAGATATTATAAGTTACATTCGAGAATACTAATACTTTCTTAACATACTTTATTGAGTTTGTGGTGCAGTCGTTTTCGTGTTTAAGTTTAAGATAGAGTTTAATACTAAGTTGGTTGTATTCATAAGGGCTGTTTGACTTCTGTTCATTTTCCTGTCTAGCCATAACTGATATCGTAAGTGATATCCATCTATTTGTCTACTTGTCTAGAAGACAATTATATTATACATTTAATTTATAGAAGAAGAAAAACACAATTGTTTCATAGTTTCTGCTTAGTGTGTTGGTATTCTTGAGGTGCCTAGATCATTATCAGATAGTATAGGAGGTAGCCATTTATTGTGAATACTTGTTGGCGATTTATTTCATTTTTGTCGGTTGTTTAACGAGTTAATTTCAATATAAATCTAGGAATTAGCTGCAGCCTGTAGGATGGTTTCTACCAGGGTGCAGGCACTAGAGGGTGAGGAAGAGGCTAGGGCCCTTAAGGCAGATCTTTCCAAGCACAAGGCTGCCCTTGTTGCACAGGGTAAGCAAGAAAAGGCAACATGTAGGGGTCAGTCGACAGCAGGAACATCCTATGCCCAGGTGGCCACAGGCCAACAGGTAGCTGAGGCTTCCCTACTGTGGAGGTGGCCAGGATACATCTAGAGGAGAGTGCTACTAGTGAACGGAGGATGGCTAGTTCTGGTAGGTCACAGGAGGGGCAGTGGCATGAGGTCAGGGTGTGGAGGATTTGGAGACGCGAGCCTAAACAAAGGGTCAGTGGGTGGCAGGTGGCAGGTGGAAGGAGCGGGAGGAAGCCGAGTCGAACTGCCTAGCAAGCTGGCATATCAACATCGAATAGGCTCTAGGCACTATCCTTCTCCTAGGATAGTAGTAGTAAGGATACAGTGCTGGTTGTAGGTGATTCTCGTGTGCGATATTTATATGGGGTATTCTGTGAAGGTAGGAGGGACAGGAGGTGCATCACTAGGCCTGGTGACAAGGTCAAGCACCTGGTGCCAGTGGTGGCACAGGCCACCAGTGATCACCAGTTTAGCACTGTTGTAGTACAGGTATGGGTAAATAACGCAGGTTCTGCTAGGAGTGAGGAGCTGCTGCAGGACTACAGGGCCATTCTGGCCACCCTGAAGGATAACAATATGAGAGTCATTGTAACTGCAATTTTGTATAGGGCTGGAGCCTCCCCTGAGTGGAGCTCTAGGGCACTGGCAGCCAATGCCAGGGCAGGTAAGCTCTGTCATGAGTTAGGTTTCACCTTTGTTGACGTGTGATGAAGTCAATATAAAGCAAACCTTAAAAATGTCATCTCATAGGCATCAGAAGTTCACTTCATTTTCCGCACAAAGCTTGGCTGTCGTACCGTCCAAGGTACTGCAGCAGCGCTCATTATCCGCTGCCTGCCCTAAGGGAGCGACGTCATCACGCCTCTCCTCTAGCTCGTAACTAGTCTGCCTATCCGAGCCCTGCACGCTTCTGTTGGTTCCTCTTTTCTATCGCTACTTATATCATTGACACCTACATTCAGAAAGGCAGTTTTCTACAATTTCTTCCCTGTGTAACCTTTCGTACCCGATTACCCACATCCCAGACTTCGGGTCCTGGAAAACAGATTTGAGTCGGTTTTTCTGTGTTTTTTGCAACAAGGGGCACGATTTGTGCACCTGATCCCTAGTCACCTATCTATTAAAACCTCCCCTTCCAGTGAGGGGTGAGGGGAAACCTCCCGAGCAGTGAGGGGAGGTTTTCTCACCCACTGGCCCGTTCTCAGCCCATTCCTTGCTCACACCCCGTTTCCACCGGCATTAATCTTCTGTTCACCCAAAACCTAAAGCATACGCTATATATAGCTCCACCGTTTGGTTCTTCCTCAGAACGAACTTAGGACTTCACCCTCCACTCGCCTCTGCTATTCTGAGTCCTCTACTGCCCCCTCCTCCGCTAACACTTTTGTCACCCTGCACTCTTCTCTACTATTCTGTAACGGTTACACTTCTAAAGACTTCACTTCTAGGCAATGCGAATGCTCACTCAAAGTCGATAGTTCATCTATGCGATACAACTGCTAATGCAAAAACTTCTGGGCGAATTTACGCGAATTTGTAACGCAAAACGTATACGGATTTCGCTTCCCTGCGATAGGACTACTGATGCCAAAGCTTTGACGCTACATTCATTATACTTCCACTAGTTCTGCCTTACTTCTACTGCTACGCGACGACATTGCTACTTTGCTTGACGTTTTTCTTCCCGTGATCCTGCCTGAGAGACGTGAATCGTATTCGTCAACGCATCATTGTCTTCGGACTTGCCACACGAGAAACACCATCGGCTGATCAGGCTCACCGCCACACAACGCCGCAGTGGGGGCCCACTCTGCGTTTCGAAACGATTGTGGCCAGCGACTGGGGCGGCGGCGGAACGACTCCGGCGGCGGAACGACTCCGGCGGCGATGGAACGACGCCGGCGGCGCGCGGGCGGCCATGTTCCCAGTGGGGGAGCGCGCCGTACTTTCACTGGACTCGCCATGTTCTCACCTCGCAGCAAGGGGCTGGACCTGAATTATCGAGGAGGCTGGCCGGCGGCGCCTGTTGACAGCGGGGTGTTCTGTCGGCATCCACACCGGCTCAGGGGTGTGGGATGGCATCCACACCGGCTCAGGGGTGTGGGATGGTATCCACACCGGCTCAGGGGTGTGGGATGGTATCCACACCGGGTCAGGGGTGTGGGATGGTATCACACCGGATCAGGGGTGTGGGATGGTATCCACACCGGGTCAGGGGTGTGGGATGTCATCACACCGGATCAGGGGTGTGGGATGGCACTTCCTCTGAAAGTTTCACTGATTTCCTCACACATCACCTTATCAAGCTCCAGTTGCTGAGAATGTGGCAGGGTTCCTGATCGGTACAAAGCTCCTATCTTCAACTTATTGTTGTTGCCTTTTCCTACAGCGGCATCAAGCCAAATTGATCCCACAGACACATTTTGTGAAAACCCCATCTGCTACTTTTTGAGAACTGAATAAGCTATTCACATAAAGCATTACACCACCCCCTTTCACTGCTGGACCCCTATTGCACGAAGCATATTGTATCCCTGGATCTCACAGACTTGTAAGTTATCCCCAAAATACTCCTCACTGACCCATGCCTCAGTAATGCCACGGATAATAGTGAACGGAACGGAAGCTCTCGGGCGGCACTTTGATGTCTGCGACCACCGAACGATACTAGCAACATCTATCGGAAGATCGGAGGACTAATCCAAGGTAGGTGACGCAAAGGACACCCCATCGAAAAAGGTTGACTGAATGGGGAAATATGGCTGCATTGGCCTTCTGTCACGCGTCGTTTGTAAAAACTGCGCCTTCGGCGCCAGCCGGGGACGCATACCCCAGTAGCCGCCATCTCTTCGACCGCCGTATAGTACCCTGGCGCTCGTGGCCAACTAACCTGTGCCGACTACCTGAGGGAAGCGGAGTGTCAGGACAGCCGGCAGAAAACAAGGCAGAGCACCTTCCCACTCCCTTCCAGCTGTATATGCTGGGACTCGTCTGGAGCAGCCAAGTTCCATTCCGATGACCCCCCGCCCCCAAGGGCTGCTGATTGGCCAAAGACCAGTTGGCCGATTGGGCCTGACAATCACATTTCCCCCTGAGGTATCTTCTTTGACAAACGATGGGACTCTGATCAGGCATAAGAGCACATGATGGACATTGGTTGGGCAGAAGGGCCCTGGAACGGCCACTGGAGCCCTCTGAGGGACTGTCAGGGGCCCCCTGCATGATCCCATTGCAGCTGACACGCCTGCCATGTTAACCCTCGCACGGCCGGGTGGATAGATAAATACCTACCTGCCCCCATGACGTTTCGTACCATTACTTTTTAAAAATTGCTTTTTCTTACTAAATCATTATTAGTAAGAATATCTGCATGACTTTTAAATACATGGCACATATCATCAACTCAAAACCTTGGCATCATTTCAAAATATTGAGCCATGTACCTTAGGCAAAGATTGCAACATTTTGTCAGAGAATTCATTCCTTAGACTGCTCCTCGACCTCAAATCGGACATCCTCCAGCCAAGACCCTTAGTTTCGGAGCTGTATATGAAGGTGAAAATGAGTACATTTACGGTGCACCCTTTGACCAATATTTCAACCCAAACAAAAGCTCAAACAGACCAAACATTACTGCTTAAAATTGTATCATGATTTAGAGTAACTAGCTTGGCAATGCCATGAGGAATTAAATGCTCCACTTGATCAAAAACACATAAGTTACTTTCAAAAACGCAACGCTCCATGAACGTAGTACACCACGCCGTGCGTTTAAATATCCCCTGAAACAGCATATATGTTTTTAATTAATTCCTTACCGCCGCAGAGCTTCATGCAACAGGAGCAAAGCTCACTAGTTTCTCCAAAAAGCGGAAGTTGGCAGAAACTAAACGACGCGTTACTCTCAAACGCAGGAATGTGCCGCTGGAATCAAATAATATTCTATCCAGGATTGGCTTCGGCCTCCTACCGCCAGGTGGCCGTCCTTGGTCGCCGATTCCGGGGAGTTTCCTATCCGTTTACCATTATCCGTGGTAATGCAAACAAAATCTGGTTCCTCCTCAGCAACATAACACTTGAACTCAAATTTGTAATTTGTATCAAATTTGTATCGAATACTCTCAGCACTAAGCACTATTCCATTGAGCATCATACACTTAACATATGTTCCATAACCACCTTTGGCTTTTTCATGTTGAGGAGCTCTTTCATCACTGGATGAACTACCGCTCTGCCTCCTTGAACTACTGCTATCCCTATTTGCTGACTTTGGCGTTATTTTGCCTTGGCTGTCACTCTTGGCATATCCCTGAGATGGAAATGCCACTTCATCCCTCCCCACCCCAAGACATGAAAGTTTCAAGGCCCAATGATGAGTAGCATCGACACCATTCAGTCCACATCCAATTCCCGTCCGCCTCCTGCACATTTGGAATTGAAATGTTAGTTTCTCGGTTCTAACGAATTTATCCACCATAATTTAAGTACATTGGATGAGGAGCACCCCACTACATCACCAGGCAGCTTATTCCATTGAGCAGCCGGCATTAGATTGAAAACCTGTTAGCGTTGGCATACTGCTATGTACGCATAATACGTAGCAGTCATGTGGTCAATTTCAGTCATGGTGTTGTGCTCCAGTCCAGATAGCCGCTCCAGATACCGCTGCTCCAGTTGGCCGATATCGCTCCCCATTGCCAGCCAGGCTGTTGTGCTCCAGGCTAGATAGCTGCTCCAGATACCGCTGCTGCAGCTGGCCGATATCACTCCCCATTGCCAGTCAGCCTGTTGTGCTCCAGTCCAGATAGCCGCTCCAGACATCGCTGCTCCAGCTGGGTGACATCGCTCCCTATTGTCCAGGCTAGATGGCCACTCTAGACACCTGGGAGTCGACATCGCCCCCCATTGTTAGTCAGGCTGTTGTGCCTGGAGACCAGATGGCCGCTCGGACGGCTGTGTAGCAGCGCGCCCTTGACGCCGTGTTGACCACGAGACGCCGTCACCGTCACAAGTAACTCAGCCGTCGCCACTGTAATAGGCGACACAGGCGGCCGCCCGGGCCCCAGCGCGGTAAGTTAAGCGGTCGTCACCACCTTAATGGGCGACACAGGCGGCCGCCCGGGCCCGAGCGCGGTAAGTTAAGCGGTCGTCACCACCTTAATGGGCGACACAGGCGGCCGCCCGGGCCCGAGCGCGGTAAGTTAAGCGGTCGTCACCACCTTAATGGGCGACACAGGCGGCCGCCCGGGCCCGAGCGCGGTAAGTTAAGCGGTCGTCACCACCTTAATGGGCACACCCCCCCGAGCGCGGTAAGTTAAGCGGTCGTCACCACCTTAATGGGCGACACAGGCGGCCGCCCGGGCCCGAGCGCGGTAAGTTAAGCGGTCGTCACCACTGTTATGGATGGCGCCTTCGCCGGCCCTCATTGTGAGCACCCTCTTATCATCACCGGCGTCAGTCGTGGAGAGCGTCGCCATCGATTGTTTAGAGCACCCGCCGTGCCCGGGGCGGATATGTCAAGCTGGACGACTCAATCTAACGCCTACCACCGACGCGGGCGACACGAGGCTCCGGACTGGACCGACACGAGGCTCCGGACTGGGCCGACACGAGGCTCCGGACTGGACCGACACGAGGCTCCGGACTGGACCGACACAAGGCTCCGGACTGGACCGACACGAGGCTCCGGACTGGGCCGACACGAGGCTCCGGACTGGACCGACACGAGGCTCCGGACTGGACCGACACGAGGCTCCGGACTGGACCGACACGAGGCTCCGGACTGGACCGACACAAGGCTCCGGACTGGACCGACACGAGGCTCCGGACTGGGCCGACACCGGACTGGCCGACACGAGGCTCCGGACTGCCGAACAGGCTCCGGACTGGACCGACACGAATGGACGACACGAGGCTCCGGACTGGACCGACACAAGGCCCGAAAGGCTGACTGGACCGACACGAGGCTCCGGACTGGACCGACACGAGGCTCCGGACTGGACCGACACAAGGCTCCGAACTGGACCGACACGAGGCTCCGGACTGGACCGACACGAGGCTCCGGACTGGGCCGACACGAGGCTCCGGACTGGACCGACACGAGGCTCCGGACTGGACCGACACAAGGCTCCGAACTGGACCGACACGAGGCTCCGGACTGGACCGACACGAGGCTCCGGACTGGACCGACACAAGGCTCGACTGGACCGACACAAGGCCCGCACAGCCACTGGGCCGACACCAGGCTCCGGACTGGACCGACACGGCTCCGAACTGGACCGACACAAGGCTCCGAACTGGACCGACACAGGCTCACTCACACACCGGACTGACCGACACAAGGCTCCGGACTGGGCCGACACAAGGCTCCGAACTGGACCGACACGAGGCTCCGGACTGGACCGACACGAGGCTCCGGACTGGACCGACACAAGGCTCCGGACTGGGCCGACACAAGGCTCCGGACTGGGCTGACACAAGGCTCAGGATCGGGCCGGTCGCCTTGTTATTCCATTGTGCAGAAAATGGTGTTCATTATGGTTGCCGATTATGTGGTGGCTGTGTTGTTTTCAATTGCTTCCCACTGCTATGAAATCTTTGTGCGCGTCTTCGTCATTGCTTTTCGTTGTTGGCATGGTTTTTTGGCGATGGTGCTGCAACACCACATGCAGTTGCAATTGCAGTTAACACATGCTAAGCACTCTAGGAGACGAATTTCTGCCTCGACTCGGCTGAGGAATTTATTTTAGGAGTGCATTATTATCCAGCCCATGTCACAAGGGCCTCCCAGCCATCGGTGCAGAAACCAAAGTCCATGTGTAGAAACTTCCAAACCAATATCTTTCAATTTTAACATGGGGTTACTGGGCGTTAGCTGGAAATAATGGCTTCGCCAGGCCCCCTTCTCTTTGAATATTTTTGTTGCTTCTGCACGCACGCCTCCAGCCATATGCTAGCCCGTCACGCTAAATATCACTTTGAGGTATATAACAAGTTTTCAAATGATGTACGTCCTAACACTTCTAGTTTTTGGACTAAAAAAAATAAAGTCACCTAAACGTCCATGGGCTTCCGTAGTCTTCATCGCCCAGTCCTCTCCTCCCATCCCAGCATCCATCCAGCGGAACAACGGACCATCTCATAACACTTAACACCACAGAAACGTCACATTGGAGCTTTATCGACCTGGAAGGCGTATATGCTACAACTTGGCGCCACGGTATTTTGATGCAAGCTCGAAAGTGTGGAATCAGTGGTCATTTGGCCACTTTTCGTGGGAACTTTTCGACTGAAGGATTGTTCCGTGTCCGGGTGGGACACAATCTATCTAAACGGTTCTGACAAGCCAGTTGAGTCCCACAAGGCAGTGTCCTCCGTGTTACTTTGTTCGCTATCATGATTAATGCCATTGACGCCGATGCGCCGCCGAACGTGGGACACTTGCTACTTCGCGATGATTTCGCATTCGGTTTCTCTGCTTCAAATACTTCAACAATGACACTACAGTTGCAGCTTGTAGTGAGCTAGCTCCAGTGTTGGAGCATAAAAATGGTTTTCGGTTTTCCACCGACCATACGGCTCCAATACATTTCTGCCGCCGACGATAGCTCTAGGAATTGGACGTTGAGCTGTAAGGTGAGCATATCCCAGATAAACCAACCGTGAAGTTTCCGTGGGTACTATTTGAGAGTCGCCTGGCATACAAACACCACATCGGGACAGTTTGGGAAAAATGCCTTACATCTTTCAACCCACTGAAATGTATTCCTAAAACGTCTTACAGTGTTGACAGTAAGACCCTGATGATATTTTACAAGTCACTTATCTGGTCAAACTAAACTACGCGTGTCACGTATACGAGGGCGCTTGCGGCGGCAACAACCGTACTTTGGGATACAGTGCATCATTTAGCACTGCGTATTATCACTGGTGGTTTTAGAACCTCACTGGCTGCGAGCCTGATGACAGAGGCCAATGTACCGCCGCTGGCACTAAGGTGTGAAACGTTGAGCTTGCGATATTAGTGTAGGCTGTGGCAATTTCACACACACTCCACTTGCGACGCAGTCTTTTCCCGATGCATTTTAGTACTTTTTTTTCAATGGGCAGGATCAGGACATTAACATTCTGCATATGGGTGCAGAAATTAAAAATAAATTACAGCCAGAGTGCACTGAGTGATGTGAGTACAAATACTTCCGATACCACCCTGGTATCTGCTTGCACTTCCACTTGACATATCTTCATCAACCATGCACAAAGGAGACATCCATGGGAATTGTGTCGAATGAGAACGATTGAACACCTGGAATCTCAGGACACACACATGGACTTTACTGATAGCCCCAAGAGTTCTACAGGAGCAGGTGTGCCTTTATGTGCGGTGCTACTGTACGTTCGCTTAGTTTACCTGTGCATGTCTGGGTTTACAGCTTGGAATTCATTGCGATTGCGAAGGCACTTATATATATTTCTCAGGACGTTCTATATGTTGATTCTGTCTGACTCACCTAGCAGCCATTTGTCTCTGACTGCACTGCATATCCCTCAGACCCTATCGTACTTGACATTTCATACGGATTACTACGTGGGAATGAAATGGAAAAATTGTCCGCTGATACTGGATCCAAAGTCACATCAGGGTGTGGGGAAACGAGCGCGCGGACTGCGGCGAAGTGGGCAGCACAGAATCCCAGCCAACACATATGCCCAATTCTTGCTAGAGGCTACTTCTCCAATATTACAAATCCCTATACTTAGAGGCAAATGGTATGGAGAAAGCAACAATAAGCTGCATGCATTAAAATCACATCTAGGATCGTGGGCGTCATGCATGCAAGGCAAGAGGAGGCCACAGTTTGCAGGATGCGAATCCGGCACACCTGCGCTACCCATCGCTACCTCCTGTGTGGGGAGGAGTGGTCGCGGTTCCCTCGCTGTCGGGAAATCCTTACTTTGTGCCACTTTACTACTCACGTGCCAACACTTCGCACCAGAGCGTCAATTGTTTTATGAAAGAAACGCGGACAAACGAACTCGTTCTGGGAATCAACTCAAAACTTGTACATTTTGGAAACTAGCTCCGTTGTCATTGTCACAGAGTTTGTCCTCGTCAGCGATTAGATTTCAAACCACGCACACGCCCAGGTAATAGTTTTCACCATGAGTGAAGCACTAAAATACAAGTTTATGGGCGTGAATGACCGAGTCTGGTCGAGACTTCGTAAAGTCCAAATAATTAGCAAAGCCACTTGATCACTGTGTCATCATTATCATCGCTACTCAACCTATTTAGTCATAATATATCAATACCACAGGACATAACCTGAATTATGAAAAATCTTATTTATATCTGCGTTTCCTGAAAATCACGTTTCCTATCCGATCAGCCATAATAGTACACTGCTTAAAACACGGCAGCCGTGCGTACCTATTCAGAGGAACTAATTATTATTTTCTTCGAAAGTACATCCGCGCCGGAAAGAATACAAAGTGTAAAGCCGTATTACGGTTGCATTTGGTTGAAACTGTCATTGACATTGTGCGCAGCAACTCACACCTCCATCAGTTACAGGGATATTTTAATGTTTGGAAGAGGAGCAGGGGAGGTCCCCACCTCAGAAAATTTCATTCTAATGCTCACAAGGTCACCATATGAGGGCAACGACAAACCTCACTATTCCCCTCTCAGGTTATCAGGAATGGGCTAGTCCGTGTCTCACGAACACTAATCATGGTAGAGACCAAAAACACCAACAAAAACAACACACCCCAACAAAAAAAACAAACAAAAACAAATAAACAAAAAAACAACACACAACCCACCACACACCACCACACACAAAACAAAACACAACAAAAAAACACACAAAAAAAACACCAACAAACAAAAACAACAAACAAAAAAAAAAAAATTACATTTTCAATACATGCGGATGGATGGATGGCCACTTCTAGTTTCGCTTTCCCTCGTCCCCAAAAATGTAGCACTTTGTAGCGGCACAAGGTTTGCTGTGATCACATGCACTGTTCTTTTCATAGGTATCTACTGTTAGTGCTTACATAATTTGCGAACTTAGCCATACTTGCTGGTAGTCTTCAGGATCAGAAATCCCCGACATCCGATGCTACTGGAGGGGCGCACTCTCTGGGTACACCGGTGCATGCAGGGTCTCCAGGATCCCACCCCCCTTGACATTAGATGTTACTGGAGGTGCAAGCTCCCTTGCTCCGCCCCTGTGACGTGACAATGCATCAATCTGCTCGACAGCAATGGGAAGGTGATTTGAAATATGAATTAATTAATGCTTCTAATTAAGTGCGGGACGTAGTTAATGTATTTTTGTTTTAAATATGGGAGATAAATATTTCACAATGCTCCAATATGTTTCCCATAAAATTAAACTATCCTTTTCGGTAGCAAGGCAAACTACTATGCCTACAAAAAAAACGATTGGCTTATCTGGGCACAGCTGTGATGCTTTGCACCAGCTTCCCCTACCGCCATTGAGAACGAAATACTTTGAAAATAGCAAAAAGCATCTTTACGCTTCACCAAAGTGAATGTGAAGTAGCATAACACGAACCCAGCCATAATTAACGACGTAAAAGGCTAACTGCAGAGTTTTAGCGTTGAATGCAGCCATATCAAGGTAATATGCTCTGCAATCCATTTTCTCGCTGTCACATACTGGACGAAGAAGCTTAGGCCTGCATCCAAAATGAAATAACATGTTGGAGCAAACTCCCCTTACCCATAAAAACAGCAACCTCCAGTTGTTATCAATTACAGTTCTACCCAAAGCCTGGCATGGGTATGTCTAAATCCTTGGGATGCGCAACTCTTAACCCAGGACTCATCCCATCCCAAGCCTGCCACAGACCATCCTTGGAATATCCATCATGGCTTCTTTTACCTCAACACCTTGTGTGGCGGGGAGGCAGAGGAATTCCGACCATTTAGTGGAAGAACATTTTTCAAAAAGCACATACTGCCGTCGTTTGGTACGATGCTTCAGTGCACGCCGGACCACCCTGCTGCTGTTTTGCTGCATACGATTATATGCAGTCATTCTCATTGCTGCATCTGGCGCCAAAAAGCCGCGACATCCTGCTACACTGGCCGCCTGTCACGTGTTGAAGGGATTTTCTGACGACATGAAGACAACGCTTGATATCTGGGCTCTGCATTGCATACTAGTCGAGCTGTGCGGTGTGGGCAGCTGTGGTTGAACGCTAGACGGATGATGATCATAGATGTCTACTGGAAGGCCCTGCAGCCGAGTCGCCCGGTGTCCGCCTCACAGGTCCTGCAGCCGAATCGCCCGGTGTCCGCCTCACAGGTCCTGCAGCCGAGTCGCCCGGTGTCCGCCTCACATGCCCTGCAGCCGAGTCGCCCGGTGTCCGCCTCACAGGTCCTGCAGCCGAGTCGCCCGGTGTCCGCCTCACAGATCCTGCAGCCGAGTCGCCCGGTGTCCGCCTCACAGATCCTGCAGCCGAGTCGCCCGGTGTCCGCCTCACAGGCCCTGCAGCCGAGTCGCCCGGTGTCCGCCTCACAGGTCCTGCAGCCGAGTCGCCCGGTGTCCGCCTCACAGGCCCTGCAGCCGAGTCGCCCGGTGTCCGCCTCACCGGTCCCCACAGGTCCTGCAGCCGAGTCGCCCGGTGTCCGCCTCACAGGTCCTGCACAGGTCCTGCAGCCGAGTCGCCCGGTGTCCGCCTCACAGGTCCTGCAGCCGAGTCGCCCGGTGTCCGCCTCACAGGTCCTGCAGCCGAGTCGCCCGGTGTCCGCCTCACAGGTCCTGCAGCCGAGTCGCCCGGTGTCCGCCTCACAGGTCCTGCAGCCGAGTCGCCCGGTGTCCGCCTCACATGCCCTGCAGCCGAGTCGCCCGGTGTCCGCCTCACAGGTCCTGCAGCCGAGTCGCCCGGTGTCCGCCTCACAGGCCCTGCAGCCGAGTCGCCCGGTGTCCGCCTCACAGGTCCTGCAGCCGAGTCGCCCGGTGTCCGCCTCACAGGTCCTGCAGCCGAGTCGCCCGGTGTCCGCCTCACAGGTCCTGCAGCCGAGTCGCCCGGTGTCCGCCTCACAGGTCCTGCAGCCGAGTCGCCCGGTGTCCCCCTCACAGGTCCTGCAGCCGAGTCGCCCGGTGTCCGCCTCACAGGTCCTGCAGCCGAGTCGCCCGGTGTCCGCCTCACAGGTCCTGCAGCCGAGTCGCCCGGTGTCCGCCTCACAGGTCCTGCAGCCGAGTCGCCCGGTGTCCGCTTCACAGATCCTGCAGCCGAGTCGCCCGGTGTCTGCCTCACAGGTCCTGCAGCCGAGTCGCCCGGTGTCCGCCTCACAGACCCTGCAGCCGAGTCGCCCGGTGTCTGCCTCACAGGTCCTGCAGCCGAGTCGCCCGGTGTCCGCCTCACAGGTCCTGCAGCCGAATCGCCCAAAATCTACCTCACAGTTTTTGCAGCTGAGTTGAGTGTCCACCTCACAATACGTCTGCCAGTACCACTACGGATGCGCCGTCTGCTTTGCATGGAAGGCGGCCTTTGTTCCGCATCTCCCGCAAAAAAGTTGACAGGTTTGCAAGATTTCCATCGTATTGTGACCATGAGGAATATTGACATTGCAAACAAACACAGTCATATCTACATACACAACAGAAAAATATGTCAACGAAAAAGTGACGAGTCGGTTGCTAGCTATGACGGGCGGTCGGTGGCGCCGGCGTGCCTCGGTGGGTGAGGCTGACTTCACCCCGGCTACCGACTGCGTCGACAAGCTTTCCGCGGCGTTCACGAGTCAAGGGGTCAAGTAACCGGACACACTGCCAACTAACTGGCACGTGAAGTGATGGTCTAACAACGCAAAATCTCGCCGGCATCTCAGTCGGACCGAGTCGAGGCATTTGGTACACCATTCATCTCTGGTGACGATCACCTTTTGCCATGATAAACTGAGCTCATCCGTTCACTTCAGCACGACATTGAGATGAAAAACAACGTCTTGTCTTTGCAGTCAATGTTTAAAAAAGAAAACGACGGGACTAGTCTACAATTGGAGCTAATAACATAATATTTTCACAGGTCTGAGTATCTTACAAGGGTACACTCGACAGATGGCTACCAAAACTTTTCTGACTTAGTTCAATTGCATATGTAACAGCCGTCAAGCCTGAAAGGGAAATCTGGCGAGTTGAATGCTGAAGTGGTTATAAATAGAGATAAGTTATTAATTTAGACTCAAGTCTAGCTGGAAAAACGATTAAAACTCAATGAACACCGCGAAGTCTGTTAAATAATTAAATTCATAGGCGTAAAACAAAATATGTGATCTGGTCTACGCACATTCATTCATTTACAATAAATGCCGACATACATCAGTCATCACACTCACAGTCATCACTGCATATCCGCTGGCATCAGTCATCGCACTCACGCAGTTATCACTGCATTATCCAAAACGAAATAAATACCAGGCCTGATATCCGGCGTTTGCGAAAATCCCTGAGTTTCGAGTACCCGGAGTTGGCGGACTCCGCCATTGTTGAACCGGCCCACGCCCGGCCCCGAGAGGTTAAAGCTGCCTGGATCCGCCACTGGCGGCGACTTCACACTGGCCGCACACGCGCCACCACACGGCACGCCCTACTTTTGATATTGTCGCGGGTTGCGTAGGGCGAGACTGCACTTCTACCCGCCTGCTGTCCTAAACGGCACACCTCGTCACTGTGGTGACAGCGGCGGGGTAGAAGATTCGGTTTTTGCCTGAAGTGGAGATGTCTTGCCGTCATCGGCACCCTTTGAAGCAGTGGCGGCAGTGGGTATTTGTGTGAGCGGCTCCGACGGCACCAGACCCTCCTTCATGCGCTTCTTCTGCTTCATGCGTCGGTTTTGGAACCATATTTTGACCTGTGTCTCGTTGAGGGAGAGTGCGGTGGCGATCTCGATGCGTCGCGCACGCGTCAGATATTTGTTGAAATGGAATTCTTTTTCCAGCTCGGTCAGCTGCTTGGTGCTGAAGTTCGTCCGGCCGGTGTTGTTAGCGCCGCCCGCGTAGCTGAAGTCATTTTTCGCCGCTGCAACAAAGATATTGGTATATTAATATGTGTCCTTGGTCATCCTCGCACCGGCAAGTTCAGTGTATAGCAAACATTCAACGCAGCTACATGGGCGTCGACATGGGCTCGGATAGCAAACGTATCTGTGGTCCCGATTTCCCATTATCTACGTCTTGCGCACGCTGTTCAAACACTTGACAACACATGCCAGGATATTAAACGGATAAAATCAAACCCTCCGCGGTCGCCACAACGCCGACACATCTTAATTGAAACCAGGATACTGTGGGGTGCCACGTGGCCGATAGCGCAAAGGGGTGACAGCTTCAATGCGCGGCGGGGAGTGCCTATTCTGCGCTCATCAGTGTCCGCCCTGGCCACTGGGCAGCCCCACTGGGCTGCGTCAGCGATACGGCGGCGACGAGGCCACTTCACAGGGCACCGACGGCTGACCCCCGACCCTGACCGGCGTCTGAGTGACAGGTCGGTCGAACACGTGGCTGCCGCGTCCACACGTGAAATGGGCTAATTTTTAGCGGCACTTTTGTGATGGGAGTAGTAGCAGACGTACGTCTGCAGTTGACATGACAAATTCATTAAGGCACACGTGGAGGCGAGGGTGACGGCCGAATGTGAGAGGGATCACTGTAGCCCGTGCTGGAAGATGGATCGGGGGGAACGGCGCGACTGAAGCATAATTGGATAGGGATCAAAAGTGGCCGTACAGAGTGATGGCATCCCGGTGGGTGTCCTGTTGGAAATATCAGGTATCACCAAACTTGTGCTGACTGCACATGACGTGTAAGCGAATACCAACATGTTTCCTCAGGATCAGTCTGCGCGAATACTGCTCAACGCTGTTGAACGAGACGGCCGAACAGGTGCGTCAGGATTGTGCTGTCTGTCAATACATATGACTATTGAACACACCACTGCGTAAACAACGTATTGGAATGCTCATGCCAGGTTGCAAATCAGCGACGGAGGATCGTAGAGGAATTTGCATTTACATATTGTTTCCGGGAAATACCCGACAATAATTTTTTTTTTGTGCGGAAAGCTGGTTAACTTGGTGGGTATTTCACACCCAGTCGTTGCGCCAGTTGTCACACTCCGTCCGTCAGAGTACTCTTGAAAAATTCGTTTTCCTCAGTTTAGGTGTGCTCTTTTGGCTACTTTGTCAACTCAATAATTATTAACTAAGAGTGCCCTGCACCCAACGGCCTAGAATGTCGTCGCATGCAAACACCACATGGCATGCACACTGGAAGCGGATATCATGTCCCGCTGGATGCCGGCAGCCCGCATTGCGGAAAAGGAAATGCTGGTAGTAGGGTAGTCGGTGATAGACCGAACGGTGCCAATACTCAGTGTTTCTCCGCACGACAGTCCGAACCATGTCAATAGACAATGTTTCGCCACACTGCGCGCGCTGCTGTGCCGCCACAGCCAGCCTTGGCGGTGCTTCTCCGTCAACGTGCCACCACCATAATGTGACGCGCCGAAACACAGCAAACGAAACAAAGGCAAGACGCCACCGATGGATGAATAGATTGGAGAAGCGCCTGTGACCGCCATGGAAACCACTACTGCTGCAATTATATGACTGTGAGGTGTGCCCGAGACTGTATGGATGGATGTGCGCATAATCTCATAAACCAATTAAAGTTACAATTAATTACAAATATATGACTTGGAAGTTTAAGAATCATTAACAATTATCCTGGCCACACCGAGTATTTGAAAAAAGCTAGTTTCAGACACTCCATCTTCATATACTTCAGTTTCCAACTACTTTAACACCTTGTGCCTTCGCAACACACCAGAAACAATTCATGTCAGCGAAATCGACACATGAACAACCCTTGTCGGAAGCAAAGCAATCAACTTCGCCACATCCCCTCCCCACATGGTCCGAAGCCACACCCCTCCCACACATGGTACCGAAGCCACACCTCTTCCCCTTAATGGTCAGAAGCCACATCCCCATATGGCCCGATGCCAGACCGCCTCTCACGTGGTTCCAAGTCGCATACATGAACAGGAATGCTTCATAATGCGGCTGCCGCATTTTCTATTTTATTCTCTTTCAAGCGAGTGGCTGCTGACTGTCGACAATTGACCAGTCACCACTAACCAGTGACCGGTAACCGGTAACCGGTGACCAGTAACCAGTGACCAGAAACCGTTAACCAGTGACCGTTAACCACTGGCCAATGAGCAGTGACCGTTAGCCAGTGACCGTTGCCAGTGACCGGTAACCAGTAGCCAACAGTTGGGTAGATGGCCGTCATCTCAGTAGAACCGACCGGCCCGCGTCGGCCGACAAACTCAGAGCGGCAAACGGGCTGTTGGTGCTGCTGGTGCAGCTGGTGCTGCTGCTACCGCCGGTCAACAGCCGATGGATATTACGAGGCTGGTGCCGACTGGGCACGATAAATGAGTATTGATTGGACGTATGCAGCGGTGACTGTCATGGCGCCCCATACGGTGACCCTCTACCTCCACCCTGCCGGCACACGGCGACCCTACACCCCGACCCTGCCGGCACACGGCGACCCTACACCCCGACCCTGACCGGCACACGGCGACCCTACACCCCGACCCTGACCGGCACACGGCGACCCTACACCCCGACCTGGCCGACACACGGCGACCCTACACCCCGACCTGGCCGACACACGGCGACCCTACACCCCGACCTGGCCGACACACGGCGACCCTACACCCCGACCTGGCCGACACACGGCGACCCTACGCCTCGACCTGGTCGACACACGGCGACCCTACACCTCGACTTGGCCGACACACGGCGACCCTACGCCCCGACCTGGCCGACACACGGCGACCCTACACCCCGACCCACACAGGCGACCCTACGCCGCACGGCACACACGCGACCCTACACCCCGACCCTGCCGGCACACGGCGACCCTACACCTGCCGACACACGGCGACCCTACACCCCGACTTGGCCGACACACGGCGACCCTACACCCACCTGGCCGACACCCCCGACCTGGCCGACACACGGCGACCCTACGCCCCGACCTGGCCGACACACGGCGACCCTACACCTCGACTTGGCCGACACACGGCGACCCTACGCCTCGACCTGGCCGACACACGGCGACCCTACACCCCGACCCTGCCGGCACACGGCGACCCTACACCCCGACCCTGCCGGCACACGGCGACCCTACACCCCGACCCTGCCGGCACACGGCGACCCTACACCCCGACCCGCCCACAGGCACCCCCGGCACACGGCGACCCTACACCCCGACCCTGGCCGGCACACGGCGACCCTACACCCCGACCTGGCCGACACACGGCGACCCTACACCCCGACCTGGCCGGCACACGGCGACCCTACACCCCGACCCTGCCGGCACACGGCGACCCTACACCCCGACCTGGCCGACACACGGCGACCCTACGCCTGACCGCCGACAGGCGACCCACACCCCGACCCTGCCGGCACACGGCGACCCTACACCCCGACCGACAGAAGCAACCCGGCACACGGCGACCCTACACCCGACCCAACCCGACCCTGACCGGCACACGGCGACCCTACACCCCGACCCTGCCGGCACACGGCGACCCTACACCCCGACCCTGCCGGCACACGGCGACCCTACACCCCGACCCTGACCGGCACACGGCGACCCTACACCCCGACCCTGCCGGCACACGGCGACCCTACGCCTCGACTTGGCCAGCACACGGCTCACCCGGCCGCCAAATAATTGTGTCGAACCAGACTGTCGAACAGTCCACCGCCCCACTTACTGTACCATGTGGGAAGTGGTAGCATCACCAACATCACCATGTACGAGGTGGTATCGCTCACCATGCTTATGTCGGCGCGTGAGCGTCATCAGTATATGGCACCATGTTGGGGCGTGAGCGTCATGAGTACTTGACACCATGTCGGAGCGTGGGCGTCCTCAGTACATGGCACCATGTTGGGGCGTGAGCGTCATCAGTATTTGGCACAATGTCGGAGCGTGGGCGGTACCAGCTTATGACACAATGTCGAGGCGTTGACGTCGCCAGGAAATGTCACCAGGAAATGTCAGGAAATGTTGGGACAGTGACATCGCCCACATATGACACTGGCTATGCATTGTACATGTAGCAGTGTGGTATGTTGTGAACAAAACATAAACAAAACAGTGCAGCCTACAACCTATTAGCTGGTGGAAGCACATGTGTCGTGCTTCAAAGTGAGTTGCCGCATGATGCATAGTACGAAATTATATCAAGCATTCATTAAGCTATCGTGGAGCTCCATGATGCGAGGCATGATATGCCAAATACTCAGAAATTCGCCCATATCACAAAACATATAAACACAGGATGTCATCACGTATCAAGTCAAACATAAAGACTCCCATGTATCGTGTAATTGGTTCCGACGAAAGACTGCCTTACCTAGCCTGATGATAACTCCTGCTTCACTGGTGAACAACTGTTTGTTTTTAATTAATTGGCCGGATGTGTGCATGAATGCGTTCTGAGGACCAATTTAGGTGCTACCCTGTATTGACCAGTGAATATGTGCATCAACACGGTACTGCCAGCATCCTAGGAGCGAGTTACTGAGAGCGAGTACACGGGATATATTTGTGACAAGCACCAGTAAAATCCGGCTCGGCTAGTGACGAAAAAAACCTGCATTCGAACCGATAATGCTGGTACTTCACCAGATGGCTTGCTGTAAAAGAAACTAACAAAACACACTTCATGAAGCATTCCTAGTTTGTATGTAAGGAGGTAGTACTTCAGACGCTATCATGTATAGCGATCAAGATCTCGATCAATAGGTGATCAAGGTCTCAAAAGCGTGATGGTGGGATTAACTTGGCCAAGTCCATCAGGCCTGGTCTGGTCGGGTTGTGTCTGGTCGGATCGAGTCAGGTCGGGTTGGATCGAGTCGGGTCGGGTCGGGAATTTCCGATTTTTTCCGATTATGCAGGTGAGCATATTCGTTTTGCTTCGCCCTTGCTAAGAATTAGCAGGTGTGACGTGGTCAGCTGTTGATGCGGCTAACGCGACACATCTGTACCTCATCAGTGAGACAAACTTAAATTAGCAAGCGTAGCTCATCATTTTGCATACACCATTAACAGTGAAACCAGATATTTTAGCAACAACTATGCTGCTACTCCGTTCATGTCACGCGGTTGGAGGCTCAACGCCGCTATAGTCTGGGCTGTCACTAACTCGGCACCCGGTATAAATTTATTCCTTGGTTAAAACGCGTATAGGTGATATGATGCCTGTTGTTCTATGCACCATCCAAGGAAGTTATCATCGGACTATCCCTGTTCAGATTTATCAAGAACGGAAAGGACCCTTTAATAACACGACCGCTGACATCGTAGTTCGCCTCATTAAATATATGTGATGTGCACACCAAGTCCCTCCAGCGCCACTCTATGGGTCACATTGTATGCGCATTGGAGGCCCATTCTTGTGGGAGTTCTTCAAAACTCGAGCATGCACCAGTTGGAAAGCGTATGGTAGAAATGCTACCAAAAGCACAATTGCGAAAGAAAAACTCGCTGCGACTATGCGGAAAAGCAGCATTTTCCCCGATGAAATGCGTTCCTTCATCGCTTTCCTACTGAGAGAACCTATTCTGACTTATTTACATTGATATGAACTTCCTAGAGAACACCCTCACCAGCACCAGGGGCGGATCACCAGGGTTGTCTTGGTCCTCATTGGTCACGTCTCTCGTTCCTTCGCAGATGCCTTGGTCGTCTGCGTCGGCCAAGTTAAGGGAGAATTGAGAGAAAAAAACATTGCGAATGACACGTCGCATTTGAACAGATCACATTCGTCGAGTGTGCTAGGATAATATTTAGCGCATACAATGGTGTTCGATTTTAAGAAAATGATATTTAAATGCAAAATACTGGCAAAAGTCGGGATTTTGGGGGCCATGGCAGCTTTGGCTCCTTTTGGATCCGCCCCTGGCCAGCACTGGGGTGTCTAGCCACCATTTCCTATTGCGGGCTTTGTGCCCACGCAAGGTCGCGACATTGCCGCCAGCTCACCACGGCCAATTGGACGCCGACGCCCTGGGGGCATGGCGTGCGACACACTGGCACCAACCTGGCCCGACTGATTACGTCCGCTAGCCTGCCCAGCCGGACCGAGCCGGTTAACGATGCTCGCCCACCTCCGGCTAATGGATATATTATGGTTCGCATGGCTTGCGTCATGCATTGTAATATATTCTTGGCTGACCTGGCATGCTGCCCGAGTTACGGTATACCATAGCATGCTCCGCCGTGGAATGGCAGAATATGTGAGTGTTAATGTGTTATGAGGCAGCCTGCAAACAGATCGTTAAGCATCGATTAGGCGAGATGACTACTGAGCATACAGCCGAACACTGCGTGTCGGTGGCACGCTGGGTGGTGTGGCAACGACGCATGACAGTCGGCGGCACGCTGGGTGGTGTGGCAGCGACGCATGACAGTCGGCGGCACGCTGGGTGGTGTGGCAGCGACGCATGACAGTCGGCGGCACGCTGGGTGGTGTGGCAGCGACGCATGACAGTCGGCGGCACGCTGGGTGGTGTGGCAGCGACGCATGACAGTCGGCGGCACGCTGGGTGGTGTGGCAGCGACGCATGACAGTCGGCGGCACGCTGGGTGGTGTGGCAGCGACGCATGACAGTCGGCGGCACGCTGGGTGGTGTGGCAGCGACGCATGACAGTCGGCGGCACGCTGGGTGGTGTGGCAGCGACGCATGACAGTCGGCGGCACGCTGGGTGGTGTGGCAGCGACGCATGACAGTCGGCGGCACGCTGGGTGGTGTGGCAGCGACGCATGACAGTCGGCGGCACGCTGGGTGGTGTGGCAGCGACGCATGACAGTCGGCGGCACGCTGGGTGGTGTGGCAACGACATTGGTGCCGTGCTTTACATCACCCAACCTACAGCTTCGGCGCCGACTCAAAACCCAGGCACTAGCCCGGCAGGTACAATGCAAACCTATCATCAATGAAAATTCCACTCAAAATTAAAGAGGAGGATCGCGATCACAGTTACTTGCTGGCAGCGCGCTGCGGTGGCGGTGGCCACAAGTCCAGATCGCAGATCCAGGCCACAGGTCCATCGCCTGTTGGCAGCGGGTGGCGGTGGCGGTGACGGTGACGGTGAGGGTGGCGGTGACGGTGACCCCAGGTCCAGGTGTGTTCAGCCCGCTGGTGGTCCATGTCCCCGGAACTTGTGAGACCACCATGCCGCTCTGTGCTGCCGGCCGCGGCGCCGGCCGGCCCAACAATGCGCCGCCTGCCGCAGCTTGCGTCAGGCGGCACTCAGCGGCTGGTCAGATGACCAGCTCCGGCCACCATCGGCAGTCGCATCACGTGCGCCGTGCTGACTTGTCGGTCGGGCCGGCGCGTGTCAAGCGCGCGGCGGATTCCGCCGAGCGACATCTCAATGCGGCCGCCGACGCCGGCCGACGGGCGCAGCTCAAATGTTTTGACGGCCGCCGGCCGGCCGACCTGTTGCAGACCGGCGGCCGGCAGCCGCCGCCGCCGCCGCCGCCGCTGCCCGCACGGACCGCGCCACCGTTTTTGTCGACTGTGGCAACTGTGGCAGCCAGCGTTAACCGGAAAGAAGTTGCTGTTGGGACTGGGTGGTGGGAGCAGTGCATTATCTGCCGTGAGGACTGGGTGGTGTGAATGTCGTAAGGGCTGAGTGGTGGGAATAGTGATTCATCTGTCGTAAGGACTGGGTGGTGGGAATAGTGCTTTATCTGTCATGAGGACTGAGTGGAGGAAACAGTGCATTATCTGTCGCGAGCACTGGGTGGAGGGAATGTCGTGAGGACTGGGTGATGGGAACAGCGCATTATCTGTCGTGAGTACCAGCTGACCTGACCTTAATGACCTTAATGACAGTTGGCGGGTCTGCTGACTCAGTAATCCCCACCACCTGACCTGGCCGGCGACTGGCGGGTCCACGTCGGTGGGAGATAATGATGGGAGTCGGAGTCGTCAGCAGGTGATGGATCCCCACCGGCCCAGCATTGCTCGGCAATTTCCACCCAAGCATTATGACCAGGTGTGGGTTCCACGAGTCCATTTTGGCAGGCTTTTATTTCTGCTGATTTTGTTATTGGTGTAGTTCACACCACAAGGCGGATCATTTGAATTTAGACGGCACACACACGCTCACTCACGATCTCTCCGCGTCTACCGCACTGCCTCAATAAGTGATCCCGAGGAAGGTAGGTTTCGAATTCACCTATGCCCTGGCCACAAGATGACCTAGGTGAAGATGCAGCAGTAGTGAAGTTGCTAGAATGCTCCAGGATATCCACTTTTCTCACTGGGTTTCTGAAGATATATCTCAGCACGATAGCAATGGGGTACGTTGGGAAGACAACAAACAATGCATGGATCGCCGCGTACATTGACAAAAGATTTCGTTGCTGCCGTTTCCCCAACCTCTGAGAGGTCTATAAACCAGTATTGGATTTGCAGACTAAATCGTGAAGCTGGAGAAGGAAATATTTGGGCCATCGAATTCAAGCAATAATTTTGTTGGTAGTTTTTTTTTATCCCAAACTACTATGTGTGCGTCTGAAATTCGTGGTACGTGGGTGCACATGCATCGGCACGCGGAGTAATATGCGAAAATAATCTTCAGATTCTGTGCATACTTTGCCTGGTCTCCGCTTGTAAGCGTGCCATTCAGTGCGAAATTTAGCCATGTCGTGACTGTTGTCTTAAATGCTAAATATGCTGAAACAAAATGAAAATATGCTATCGTGTTCACGCGCCTGCGAGAGGTGAAGTTTGATAATTTGATCTTTTGGTTCAACTATATTTCCGGCATTGAGCTGCGAACTGTCACATTCTTCAATTTTATCCCCGATTTCAAGCTTCGACTTAAACAGTGGCCAAGTCTTGCGTTAATTCGGCTCTCATCTGATTCTGTGACTACCTATTTGTGTCTCCGGACTACCTGTGTCCTACTCGTACCTTACATTTAGACACCTGTGACCTACCTGCAGCCTACCTGTGACAAATTGTGACTGTCAGCGGAATGATTTCGACGGTGGGATTTCAAATGAATTGGAGAACAAATTTGGTATGTGTTCAAAGCGCATATATTGAGCGGAAAGGCATGTGCTTATACACACATACCGCCCTGTTTTGTCTAGCCTTTACTACTTGAGGAGTTGACCTTATCTCTGGCTGTGCTTCTAAGTCAGACGAGTGTTCACTGAACTGTAGGTGCTGATCACAATATTTTACCGTACATATGCACTACCGTATTCCGTACCTTGCCGGGGGTAAGTAAACCCGGCGGGCGCCGTACCGCACCTAAGCGGGGGTAAGTGAGCTTAGGGGCGCCGTACTGCACCTCAGCGGGGGTAAGTGAGCTCCGGGGGCGCCGTACCGCACCTTACTGGGGTAAGTGAGCTCCGGTGGCGCCGTACTACACCTCGCCGGTGGTAAGTGAGCTGGGGGGGGGTGCTACACCTCGCCGGTGGTAAGTGAGCTCCGGGGGCGCCGTACTACACCTCGCCGGTGGTAAGTGAGCTCCGGGGGCGCCGTACTACACCCCGCCGGGACTACACCTCGCCGGTGGTAAGTGAGCTCCGGGGGCGCCGTACTACACCTCGCCGGAGGTAAGTGAGCTCCGGGGGAGGGGTCGCCGTACTACACCTCGCCGGTGGTAAGTGAGCTCCGGGGGCGCCGTACTACACCTCGCCGGTGGTAAGTGAGCTCCGGGGGCGCCGTACTACACCTCGCCGGTGGTAAGTGAGCTCCGGGGGGCGCCGTACTACACCTGGCCGGTGGTAAGTGAGCTCTTCCGAGTGAATGAATTAATAAGGTAAGCTAATGAGTGAATAAACTTGCTGAATAAGGTATAACACTTTGAATCATTTTTTTTCCGGCTGTCCAAGTTCTACATTTCATAAACAAAACACCAAAAAACTACCGCCCAGGAAGACGGACAATTTATCGACAGGTTTGATGAATTCCGTTTCGTAAACAACAGAATGTGATTCCAGAATGAGGCGCACCAGTTTAATGCGTTTGAATGGGCTCGTTTTCGAAAAATCGCGGTCGGCTGGTGCGCCTTTTTTTGTCGCATTAGAATGTAGCAGTTTTCTATTATAATTATTGACATTTTAATGGTTCCCGAGATGAAAGGCCATATTATCTTTCATCGCAACTTTATTGAAATGACTACACAAAGCCTAAAAGTTGAAATATATACTGCGATCCAACATACCCTGATCCTGACGTCACAACACCCATGTGTTTAGCCTTCTGTGAAGGGAAGTTGAAAGGTGAAACAATGCTACTTACTCATGTGTAAACGTGTTGGTGCTTGAGCCACTAGCCCCGATGCGGCCCAGGCCTATGCAGACCGAGCCCCTAGACAGCAATTGTCATCGACCTCTATTTATTATTTTCAATTCAACAAAAACATTCTACTAATACTTACGTCATTCATGATCCGCACCAGTACAACATTTATCGTCATAGATCTCCGTGTGCTTCATAACTGGCGGAGTTCATATACCCCGAGATGCACCCTCATACGCCGGTAATACCGCATGAAACCAAATTTGCCAACAATGGCATCGTTTGAAGGGAGCGGAGCTGCGAACAATGCAACAACATGAAAAAGCTTGATTTTATTTACCCGGGGACCCAAAATGTTCCTATGTTCAGCACGCAGTGACATGGCTGTCAAAGGTCGCTCTACTACCGTCAGAAAGTCTGCTGTACGTTTCAAAAAGCAACGTGTAGGGCAGCTGCTCGAAAAGGGCGGATTTTTCCTCCTGTTCATCAGCCCAATTTCGACGCCAAGAAGATGAATGCCCGTGCCCTTCCTGCCCTTGTGTGTTCCACTGGTTGTTCGATGGTGGACCAGGACCAGGTGGGTGGCTGTCGAGACTCAGTGACAGGTCGTGCCGGTCTGGTCACGCCACGGGCCAGTCACCACAGTCAACACGTGCGTCGGCCTCTTCCAACGGCCGGCCTCTGTGGCCTGTTGACACGTGTTTTACCGACCATTTGGCCTGCCGGCGACAAATATTGACGCGAGCTAGCTGGAGAGTCGGCGTCAGGCCTTACTCAGCCCATGCCGACAGGGGCTGGCCGACCGCGCTCCCACCACCTGGGAGGCAGCCCGCCGGCACCATACAGAGCCGTTACAGGCACACGGGCGCAGGTGGGTCCGTGTGTGTGTGGATGTCTATATGTACAGATAAGGATGCGTGCAGCATTAAATACACTGACAAATGGGCAGCCATGATGCTAATCATAGTTGCTACTTAATATATGGTTGTGCTCAGGTTCCCACCGAGCCAATTTCAAGTCCCTGATGAGCCACGCTCAGGGCTCCGATGAGCCACGCTCAGGGCTCCGATGAGCCACGCTCAGGGTTCCGATGAACCACGCTCAGGGCTCCCATGAGCCACGCTCAGGGCTCCGATGAGCCACGCTCAGGGCTCCGATGAGCCACGCTCAGGGCTCCGATGAGCCACGCTCAGGGCTCCGATGAGCCACGCTCACGTCCCGATGAGCCACGCTCAGGGCTCCGATGAGAAATGGTCAGGTCCCGATAAGCCATGCTCAGGTGTCCAGTAACTCGCGACTGCACCAGCAATAACGCCTAACATAATACAAGGAGGCGCCAGCCCGGAACGGACCACACCAAACCACACATGGCCGCACCCGGTCATCGTTGTTTCTCCACCGCGGTGCATCATTTGTCTGCGGTGGCGAGTCAGGTGGCCGACCACCGTGCTGGCGACCTGTAATGGATGACAGTTGACTGAGCCGACCGGCCTCGTGCCCATGGCGGGCGCGCGACAAGGATCCCGCCCGCCGCCCATCCCCGCGCGGCCTCCTCTTAAGTGTCGCATACCCACACCACTATTTATTATTCTCCGGGGGTGTCATATCTCCCATTTGTCCGGCTAAGTGGTTTAAATATTTGTACGATGTATGCGACAATGGACGGCGCCGGAGATTAATGAACGCCAGCTCTGGTGGGTGATAAATGGTGCGGCTGGGGGCACGGCTGCCGACCGTAATCGTACCGCAGCCACAGCCACTACGCAGTACACAGCATACGGTACACACAGCACAGCATGCAGTCAACTGGTGCCCACACACAACTTTCGCCGGCACCGGGCGTCTGGTCACATCTGGCCACACCCCACGGCACTGTACTCGGCGCCGTGTCGTTGGTGTGGCGGCGGTGGGTTACCGCGGCGGCGGCGGCGGCGGGAGTACCGGTCGCATAGTTTTTTTCTTGTGTCGCCGGCCGATGGCATGATTAATGATGTGACATGTGGTACGGTGTGTTCAGCAGCCACCCTACGTCGTACCACACATAATCACCCTCAGTCGTACCACACGCAATCACCCTCAGTCGTGATAGATAGCCTGGTGTATTGTGGGGTAGTAGTCGGATAGATAGCCTGGTGTATTGTGGGGTAGTCTGATCGATAGCCTGGTGTATTTTGGGTTAGTAGTCGGATCGATAGCCTGGTGTATTGTGGGGTAGTAGTCGGATCGATAGCTTGGTGTATTGTTTGGTAGTAGTCGGATCGATAGCCTGGTGTATTGTGGGGTAGACGTCGGATCAGATAGTAGTGAGCAGGGTCAATGTGTGGCCCGTTGTAGTGTCGCGGCTATATTTGATTCTGTGTCGGCGGGTTCACTGTCGTGTATATTTGCATGGCTCGAGTGTGTACTTGCATGCCTCGATATCCAAGGAGGACGTGGTTGTTGGTGTGTGGTTAATTTGCGATGCATGCCTAGTATTTTTGGTATGGTGGAATGTTAAAAGTGGTGTAAGGTGCAATACTTTGTATGCGTGGTATTGCGTCACTAGCGATGATGATGTGTTCTATTTTTGTTGTAAATAGTTGTGTATGCCGACACAAATTGCAAAAAGAGTTCCACAGTGTATGTGGATGCAGCGGGCAGATGGCACGCAGGATGTCTCGAAGCGGTGCTTTAAGCCGCTGTGCCCGTCTACTATGGCGTGTTTTTGCATTTTTTTTGGAGCCGTCGGTGTAAATTTTGTTATAATTTTGATATCGTGATGTGAATTGCCGAAGGAGTTCATGTATTCCTATGTATGTGTGCTTTGTGTGCAGGGTAAGAGTTTTATTTCGATGTCTGGGTAAATGTGCTTTGGTTAATTTATCATAAAGCGAGTTGTGGATGCATTGTGTTTCCAACAGGCAGTGACAGGTTGGATCCTGGGTGGTCTGTTAGAAGGATTGATATGCGGGTTGTTTGCGTGAATTGGTATGCATGCAACATCCTAATACTGTCTTGAGTCATGATGCTTTCATGAGTTTGTGTTTGCATTTTAAATTCCAAATGAGTTGGTGTTTGCGTCTGGTGCACAAATTGAGTGCCTATGTACATATGGGTAGTACCTAATAAGTTGTCTTTCATAGTGGTATCTAAGTGCTTCTGTACGTCTTTGCTTAAATATAGATGTAAATAGCAATTTGGTCAGATGTATGTCCCAGAGTGGGTGGTGTGTGCTGTGGTGACAACAGAGGACGCCTGGCGTGGTGATTTGGCCATGTGCCTTGCTAAATTCCAAAATTGTTTCTTTGTTTCGTGCCAGCCGCTTCCAACCCTTAAATTCGGACGTCCAGACACCCATGCTGCGCAATCGTGTCCGCCAATACGTTTGGACTGCCATTACCGTGCTATTGATAACAAGATACTGCACAACACACCAACCAAGCTGTGAGTGATGCCATGTAGCAGCACCGACGTCACCTTAAACGCACATCACATGATGACATCCGAGCTGAAGTTCCACACCCCGATAATGGTTCTGAATTTGGATGCCATGGATCCACACTTCAAAAAGTCATGACACACCCGAACGATGCTGCGGACAAAAAGATAGCAGTGCAGTGGGATCTAATCAAGTGTAGTATTATTCAGTTTCTAAATTATTTCATGTAATTACATGCCATGACATACTGCACAATCATGAGAAGCTACAATCGCCAATGTCGGCATGGAATGCTTTATGTCAGTTGAATTTTGACACATGCGATACTTATTAATTGATTCACAAAAAGGGACTAAGCTATCCAGGAAGTGAAATGAGTGTTTCTCACCCTTTTAATGACAAGCTTAAGATATAGGCACAGTGATGCTTCAAAGACACGGTGATCGCCGAAGTTTTTTGGCATGTTCAAATGGTATGCAATGCACGTGTGATATTAAATCATGCTCATTTATCCTAATATCAATGCAGCATATTATGAATTCTTAGTATACTGACCGTTAAGGAAATCGAAGCAGTCGTTGCGAAGGAAGTGAATTGATTTTACATACCAGCTGTGACGCTACTCTAGTGGCAACTGGAAAAATGTAAGTAAAGCAAATATACGTGAGACAGATGTACGTACGAAAATATACATAAGCGCACGTTGTACGTATTATGCCATACATACATTGTACGACGCACTTACGACAAAAGTGCGTATGCGTGAATGTACGTAGGTATGTAAGCGCACAAGTACGTATACGCAAATGTATGCAAGTGCAAGTGTGTATGCGGAAATGTACGTAAGCACATATGTACGTAAGTGCAAAAGTACGTGTGCGCAAAAGAACTTATGCGCAACTGTACGTAAACGTAAAAGTACGTATGCGCAGATGCACGTAAGGGCAAATGTACGTATGTACAAATGCACGCATGAACAAATGTACGTAAGCGTAAATGTACGTAACCACAAATGTACGTAAGTGTAAATGTACGTAAACACAAATGTACATTTAGGGAAAATGTACGTATGCCAAAAATTGCGTGAGCGGAAAGGTACGTATGCGTAAATGCACATATATTGTCTCATGTCTGCATTTGCTCTTACATACTTTTGCGCTTACGTACAATTGCTCCTTTTACGTCTACGTACATTTGCGTTTAAGTACCTTTACGCTTACGTACATTTGCGCATACGTACTTTTGCACTTACGTACATTTGCAATCACGCACATTTAAGCATACGTATATTTGCGCATGCGTACATTTGTGCTTACGTACATTTCCGCTTACATACTTTTGCGCTTACGTATATTCGCGCATAGGCATATTTGCGCATAAGTACATCTGCCATACGTACATTTGCGCATGCGTACATTTGCGCATACGTACATTTGCGCTTACGTACTTTTGCGCATACGCACATTTGCGCTTACATACATGTGCTTGGATACTTTTGTTCTTACGTACATCTGCCATACGTACATATATCCTTACGTACATTTGTACGTACATACAGGTTTTGTCAACAACATATACGCGACGGCACAGCGAGATTATTACTGCAGAAGGGGACTGAGATTTGGCGGTAACAGCGGTCGTCCACCTCCGAGAGATCATTGCCGCACATGGGGACTGAAATTCAATGGTAACAGCGATTGCCCGAACACCACCTAGATATCAGGAATATAGCGTCAGACATGAAGTTTCGTGAAATGTTTGCATTGGATTTTATGCTCGGAATAATGCAGATGGAATTGATGCATTGGAAAAGCACCGCCGACGATTCAAAAAGAATAGAAAACTACCATCAAAGAAACACAAATCCCCGGAAACGGGTAGCGAGTTGTGGTAAGGTCCGCTTTGTACACGAATGAAACTAAATTAGTCAATATTTGGTCGCCTTACACCAAATTATACAAACCGCACAACATATTGATTCACTGCCCCATCAGATTACGTCAATATACCAACAGCACCATCATATTCGCCTAATGCCCCGCCAGAATACGCCAGCATATACACAGCGCAGTATTTTGGGCAACTGCCCCGTCAGATTACGTCAGCATACGAACAGCACAGCATATTTTGTATGATGTCGACCCCTGTTTCGTATACAGCAGCCTATCCTATTTGGCTACACGCATTGTTACAGGCTCGATTGTTATTGGGCTTTCCCATCGCCAACTATTCAAAAGTTAGGACAGCCAGCTTAGGAATGCCTCAAGATGCCAATACACATGCAATTTGTCTTCATACCTACAGTTCATTATAAGTATTTGCATCTTTTTTTTTGTAGATAGGCCAACACCAGTTATTAGTAGAAGTAGCCCCAGGAGTACCTCAGCTAGGTAGCAAGCTAGTAACGCCAAGGATCTCCTGGGGCCACAAAGTGAAAAGTGTTAATGATGGGGCAAAGTGTACATACAATTGCACTATCACATAAACCTGCATATGCACGCACATGAAACATGTACACCTAAACTTACTTTACATTCATAAACACATGCACTTGCACATCTATACAAATATAAATACATACACATATACTAGCATGCACATACATAAACATACACTCATATGCATTCATGCACATCCATGCACAAACATGCACACAGTAGCACACAGCTGCAATCACATGCAATTAATCATATAGGTACATATGCATCATCGCATATGCATTTACTTGTTTATTCAGGTGTACTCATACATACATATATTATCAACCCACATTTAGTTTTTCCGTTTTGTAGTGCGAAATTGTTAATTTTGCTAACCATTTAGTTTGTGATGTACAATCAATAAATTATGCTCTTACAACTTTTTTGTACCTTCTTTCTTAATATGTGCATGATTACAGGAAGTAAATTTTGTACCAATAACAGTATTTAAAGTTCTTGGTGCTATAAATGGTGTGGAATGAAGTCTGTAGGTTTTGAATGAAAAAGGTACATGGAAATGATCAACATGCCTTAAGTTACTTGGTGATGAGTATTTTAACATATTCATTATAGTGATTGGTAATGTTTGATTACAAATCTGTGAAGTAGTAATATGTTCTGTTCCTGTACATTATGAGGGAACTTGAAAATGTTATATTTGACAAATAATTAATGTGTAGGATATGAATAGGGTGATTATCTATGATTTGTAATGCCTATTTTTGTATTTTAACAATTATGTCTAATCGTGTTGGAAAATTGTTCCCCATATTAATGCACAATAATTGAAATATTGAAGAATCAAAGTATTATATAGATGTCAATTCACGACTTGTGATAAAACTTTTGCTCTTCCCATTATTCCTAGATTTCTGCTAGTTTTTGCAGCAACATATCCAATGTGAAACTTCCATGTTAATTTTTCAACTATTACTCCAAGCTATGTGATTTGCTGTTTCCTATGAACTATTTGAGAATTTGTTGCTATGTTCAAGTCAGCACTAGGCATATTGTAATAAATTTTGTAGTTTGTTTTATTAACATACAGTGATAATCTACTGGCTTGAAACCATTCAGTCATTCCTGAAACATTGGCATTAACTTTAATTTGTAATTCCTCAATATTCATAACTTTTATCAAGACAGCAGCATCATCAGCAAATGAGTCGAATGTTCCATCTAAAGAATTACCCAAATCATGAATGCATTTAAGGAAGAGTAGTGGACCAAGTATGGAGCCTTGTGGAACTCCTAGTTTAATGCACTCTGCATCTGAGACTATATCATTAATTTTAGTTTGCTGATAACGATTTTTTATATAAGAATGCAATATCACGAGTAGAGTTCCTGAGATGCCAATATGTCATATTTTTTAAGTAGAATGTCAATGCTCACAGTATCACAGGCTTTTTTTTTCAAGTCAATATAGAGACCACACGCAAGTTCTTTCTTTTCCAAAGATGTTGTAATTTGGTCATACATGTGAGCAATCGGCATGTAGGTGCTGTTTTTTTCTAAATCCAAATTGGAGAGTACTGAGTATATTATTCAGCTCTAGATAAGATAAGAGGTAAGAATATACCACCTTTTCAAGGATTTTTAAAAATGCTGATAGCATAGAAATTGACCTATAATTTGTGAATTTGTTCAATTCTTCTGATTTAAATATGAGGATGATTATGGCTTGTTTTAGTTGCTTAGGAAAACCTCCACTTCTGAGGCAGAGCTTAAAGACGTGGGTGATTTGTGTCAGGATATTCGTATATATCAGTAAGAGAGTTTTGTGCTCATGCCATCAGCCTCTCCTCCAACAGAGTTCAGTGACTTTATAATTTTTCAACCTGGATTTCATTAGTATACATTTCTTGTTCCCAATTAGCATAGTTATGCCCCGCAATAAAATCTATTGGGTCTTTGTTAGAAATAGTGATATTCCTTTCTAACTTGTTGCCAATGGTTGAAAAGAAATTGTTGAAGGCATTACGAATTTGTTCTGTTTGAAATTCATTATCTTCTTCAGCTAACATGGATTCTGGGATTGTTTGCTTTGTTCTAAGTTTATTTATCAGCTCATGCAGTAGTTTCCAAGTTTTCTTTCCATTTGATTCGCTACAGTGACGGACATTTAAATAGTTTTTTTTCGCTAAGTGAAGGCTTCTTTGTTTCTCTGAGTATCTTGATAAGGATGTTCCTGAATTGTTTGTATTGGACTTCCTTGTGTGGATTTGGAGTTTTAATGAACTTCTGATATAGTTTGTTTTTTTCGATTTATGGAACATAATATGCCAGAGCTAATCCAGGCTCTCATTGTGGCTTTCCTCCTACTTGGGAAAATCTTTGTAATAAGATGCATGCCATCTTTAATGCATGCCATCTTTAATGGATTGGGGATTTATATTGAGATACTGCTCCGTCAGATTACACAAGCATATAAACAACACTGTATATTGGGCTACCTACCGTCAGATTATGCTACCATGCAAACAACACATTATATTGGGCGACTGTTCCGTCATATTACGTCAATAAGCAACCATGCTATTTTACTATCGTACCTTTATGAATGTTTATGCCATATTGGATTATTTTTTTACCAGGCGAAGAGTAAAATTTAACAAACTTTCCGCCCCCATGTTTATTGCACCACACGAACATTTCAACATTTATGAGCCTCCAATTGTTTGGCCGATAAGGCACGAGCTGCCACACATCCACCGGCCACCTCCAACTGTTCGGCCGATAAGGCACGAGCTGCCACACGTCCCCTGCCATGGAGTGATGGCCTGCATTCGAGCACAGCAGCACTTATCTTGTAAATACGCCATGCATCGCTGTTCTAGGAAGGGGGCGTAGTTAAGTGTTTAACTTTGAATCCGAATGCCCCGGGTTCAACACTTGCATCATTCGGAACACTTTTCACCGGCGAAACAGGTTGGGCGGCATCATTAGCTATCATTGTTCATACGCCTGCCGCCAGCCAACCAATAAATACATAAATAAACCACGACATCGCTACTCTGTTGGTTTCTCGTCTTTTCCCAGACTTCGCTGGCTTACACATGGCTGTTTTCGGCAATCTTGTTGATCGCCTCGTTCAGCTAGGCTATGACTCGTCATCGTCGCCGGCTCTCATTACATGCAAATGGAGCAATGAGGAATAATTGTCATCGGCGTGGTTTGATACGGTTTGGTGCAGACAGATGTCAAATTATTCAATTTATGTCAGATCGCCTCGACTGGCGTCCGTATTCAAATTGGGCCATCACAATTAAAATGTCGCAGTCGTCCGCTCTCCACCAACGTGACAGCGACACGCAAAGTGACAATTTCCTGGTGAGATTGCGGGTCGGTTTTTGCTGGCATCATCGGATAGGATGATCATCGGATAGAATGATCAACGTATCATCTGATAGATTGGTAATTTATCGCATTAAGTCCTATTGTCCTTCAAGACTCGTGTAGCAGCTTCGATGGTATACGAGATAAGCTTTCTAAATGTGTGACTTGTCCACAGCTTGCCATGTATTATAGTAACTTCACTGATTTCCGTGGCACAACAACGGTGGGAGGTGGCTCTATTAGTCAATTCCTCATGAGGCCGTTTGTCTATTTCCCCATTCGAGGCTAAATAGTACCCTTGTCTACTTGTTCTCTGCGCATTGAGAGCATCCTAGCTGCGCTTCTGGTAGACATTAGTGGCCGCACGTACGCACGGAGTTATGCATGCGGACGTGCGTGTGTACGTATGTGTATGAGCGTGTGTGTCTTGGTTAAGGAATGAAGGCATTTAAATGTTGCATGAGAGATGCAGCAGTTGCATGAGAGTGGACTCACCAGTGACAAGGCAAATTTGAGTATCACGACAGTGCCATCACAATAAAGAAACTTCCTGCATTTTAAACCAACTTGCTTTCTGGTCAAACACTGACGTACGCAAGGCGTATCAAACATCCCGGCATGCATGGCGCATCAAACATCCCGGCATGCATGGCGCATCAAACATCCCGGCATGCATGGCGCATCAAACATCCCGACATGCATGGCGTATCAAACATCCCGGCATGCATGGCGTATCAAACATCCCGACATGCATGGCGTATCAAACATCCCGGCATGCATGGCGTATCAAACATCACGACATGCAGGCTTGCTGAAGGGTCTGCTACACATATTTCAAATGGTCTGCTACACAGGCCTGGAAGGTCGCATCTATTTTCATTGTTTTCATACAGGTGAGCTATGTCTGACCACCAGCTGGTTCATGTAGCTGAGTCTGGTTACCAGCTAATTCACATAGGTGAGCGGTGCCTGATCACCAGCTGGTTCACACAGGTGAGCAGGGTCTGATCACCAGGCACCCCTCGTATAGTCACTGCTCCATCATATTCACAGTTATTTAGCATATCATATCAGGAAATTCGCATAGGTGAGCAGTGCCTGATCATCAGATCATTCAAACTAACTTCATGCGAAATATCATTCGCGGTTTGTCTCGATGTGTGGTGGTTCTCGACATTCTAAAACTTCCAAAGGCAGCAGAACACGGGCAGCGATGGACAGAGTCGAAGTTAATATATGCAGCAAAAAATTGCAGCAAATAAAGATTGCGCGAATATTAGACAAATTATTCACTGGCAGTGGTTAACCACATGCAAAGTACACCCGTCATCATGTCATCACGATGATGTCCGCTACATCAATTAACCCCATTCATCTCGTTGTCCCGAAATGATCACAGTGACAGAAGAAGCTGCAACCAAATAACCAACTGTTTTAGTAAAAGTAGTAATCCGTGAAAATTGCAAGCCTTTCAGACACCTATGGTATCAGCTGAACTGAACAATACGTTAGCCATATCTATCGGTCGCAAGAAAATTCGTTCATTGATTTCTATTGATTTGGTCACACAAAGCCTCTTTGTACACCTGTCAATGACGCGTAGTTAGATAAGCCGTGACGGGAATTAGTTCCCCAAAGCGCTACCAAGCACTACTGCCAAACCAATAGAAGCTCTGTCGTTTTCAATTGCTTACCCAGATGAAGAAGTCAGTTTTTAAATACGAGTTTTTCATTGCCGGTTATTTTTTTTATAGACCAAGAAACGTCTGACATCCACAGCCACCTTTGTTGTTCGGCTATTAACAGCTTGGAAATTAGTGCAACAAAGACTGGTTTTAGAATTGAAGCTGGTCTTCTCTCATAGTTATTCACTGAGGTTGGACTTGTGCATAAATGACCAGTCAAGTCTCGCTAAGGAACTTAGCAAACCATGGATCTTCATGAACCATACGCAGCATCGACTCATGATTTAACTTGTCACCACTTTTACTTTTTGTCACCACAAATCTGACGTTTTCCGGTCAAAATGCTCAGGCAATGTATGATCATTACTGTGTTCATCTATTGAGCACGTATCAGAGCGCATAATTGATCTCAGCAACTATGGCGAACTATGCTAAATTCACGAGCAGGGTGTTGTAGGTACAATATTTGCATGTCAAGTGTGAAAAAAATCCGACACCTTGATATGTTATTGCGTCGACAGTTGCCTGGAAGCATCAACGTCGCTGATCCTACCACAAACTGCGCCAACCACATACTGAAGGCTGCACCTACCAAACACATTACAAAATAGGAACAGTTCTGATCATTTTGCTTCTTGGCTTGAACTGAATACCATCACCTTTAATTACACAAGAAGTAGACTTTCTGTTTCCTATCTCCTTGAATCATCTAAGATGATTTTTTTAAAAGCATAAGCTAGCGACGTAGATAAAGAATACAAGATTTGCTAGCAGGCAGAGCTACCCGACTACCTACCTGAGCCCATTTAAAGTGTTAATGAGAAAGGAGAAAATGATGCTCTCAAGGGAGGGGAAATTTCGCATTTGTCACTTCATTGCTTGACCTACTGGTGCATCGTAAATGCCTAGAAACAGGCGCCCGTGCACACATTATGTGCACACATCTGTTTGATTGTTTGATGCCTGTTTGATTGTTTGATGTGCACACATCAAACAGAACGCGTGTACACATCAAACAGAACGCGTTTGCACATCAAACATGACGCGTGCACACATCAAACAGGACGCGTGCACACATCAAACAGGACGCGTGCACACATCAAACAGACACCCGTGCACACATCAAACAGACACCCGTGCACACATCAAACAGACACCCGTGCACACATCAAACAGACACCCTTGCACACATCAAACAGGACGCGTGCACACATCAAACAGGACGCGTGTACACATCAAACAGGACGCGTGCACACATCAAACAGGACGCATGTACACATCGGACGCGTGCACACATCAAACAGGACGCGTGCACACATCAAACAGGACGCGTGCACACATCAAACAGACACCCGTGCACACATCAAACAGGACGCATGTACACATCAAACAGGACGCGTGCACACATCAAACAGGACGCGGGCACACAGCTCATACGGAGAATATGTGCCCTTTCTCCAGTACAATGAAAACAATGCTGACAAACTGACCTCCCTATTTGACTATGCTGATGTTCCTACAAACGCGATTGTAATCCAACGCAAATGCGATTATTTTATTGGAACTTGATTCTACGTGTGTCACACCTTAACATCTCGAGAGACAAGCAAGGCGACTTTCGTCGGCGGTGAGATGCGTTGTGGAAGAGGACGGGATATTCCATCACAAAAGGCAAACAGGCCGCGGACCGCCGTCCCCGGCCTTCAGCAGGATAGTGATAGGAACATCAAAACAGAGCGTGCCGCTTTTTAATACCAAAATATGGCTCATATATTTTAAGAGAAGCCATGGCTAGAACAAAATATCATATTATCAAGACTTGGTAATCGAGGGGCAAGTTGGATTTGAAACTCTAATCTGTATTCTACGACCAGATAGTATATTTTGTAGATGCTCGGGCCAAACACTTTAAAAGCTTGTAAAATGACCTGATACCTTGCCATCCAAATTTACTTAAGCCCATGTCATCAACTTCTGCCGAAATACATCCGATCCATATTTGAATTTTCGGTAAAACAGTACGATAATCCTAGCTAAACCTTCCGCTCAAGCGTTCACGCTATAGTTCGGAGCCCCCGCCCCTGGTAATTAATCAACTCCCAACATAACCAGGCAAGGAAGGCCACCATACAGATTCAAAGTCTGCAGCCTCTGGTTATTAATCAGCTTCTAACGTAGCTAGCCAGGGAACTCCGGCCTTACCTATTCCGAGACTTTCGCCTCTCGTCCTTAATAAACTCTGAGCATAACTATTGAACGAACACCGCTCTTACCTACTCCTCATGGACCTCTACGGTCTACCTAGAGGATCGAAGATAAGAAGGCTTTTCAATCTTAAAATATTGAAATGAGCATCTATGATAGTACACGACTATGCGAAGTTATGCAAAAGCAGTTTTCGCCAGCGCCTCTGAAAGTTATATGACTGGAGGAGGGAACAAGGCTTAAACCCTCAATGTTGTCCGTTGAAAGGCCCTTCATTTAAAAGTGGTTGACAGTGGAAGTGCATGGATGTGCAAATGCGGTTTCAGAACAAGGCCCAGGTTTTTTGTAAAAGAAAGACTGGTGGGAAAAATTGCATACCATCCGCGGGGCATACGGCATCCCGATCAGCGCTTAGATGCGCCAGTGCCGGACACCTAGCAAGGCAGTTGTCAAGGGCAAACGAGCATGCTATCCGTGGTCAGACATCGCATGATTATGAGTGGATTAACAGTCACGTTAATACAGAGATACGCAGACATGAGTGTACAGAAAATAATCCCGATGCACAGCTCTTGCTATGCTTTTGTGTAAAGTGGAGATGCTGAGATGTGGGATGGAACCGTCATGCAAAGCAATTGCAATAGCACATAAGAGTTCTGGAATTAATTTATCTCTGAGAAAACGCACTTCCAACTGACAAAGTCTTATGTAGAAGTGTATTTCAAGCGGCCAGCGGCCAAGCACAGTGTGCTACGTTCTAAATAAATATTACAGCACCCAGCAAATTTGCTCATGCAAATGCGTTCAGTTAGTCGATCCTTGCTCAATACGGTCAGATCGCGATTCACCCATTTGTGTGGGACTGCTATTTTTTATGAATATCTGGTTAATTTTGGTATATTTTGAAGAAGGAAGTGTAGACCCTCTGTTTCTCATCATACACATGCGATCACAATTATCTTATTCATCACCGCCGCACAAGTCTTAATCCGTCCAAGAACGCTTGCGTGCACAGTCGAGGAGTGGTTGGATTGCCCTCCAACAATATCGGGAACCACAATATCAAGAATCGAGTAAGCCGGCGATCGCGGTGCAGAGTCTGGTGCTCGTATCCAGTATGTACATTGTATACATAGGGCAGAGTATACAAGGTTCACCAAGGGTCACATGCGAATAAACGAACACATTCCGCACCCAACATGTGTAGTAGCAGCTAGAGCAGATTGGGTGGTTATCCTACCACGTTATAAAATGTCGAACCACAGCCTTGAGAGGATCGAAGATAAGAAAGGCTTTTCAATCTTAAAATATTGAAATGAGCATCTATGATAGTACACGACTATGCGAAGTTATCCAAAAGCAGTTTTCGCCGATCGCCGATTCGCAAGCAGAGATGTATTGGCGGCAAAGCTGAGTGAAGCGCTCCTCTTCCCACCAGAACAGCTAAACGACTCGCTAAAGACACATGCCCGCATCCTACACAAACACCGCATACCCCATTCTCATACCTCACATCAATACCACATCAACATCCCATATGCACATCCCATACTTATACTTCATACCCACATCCCATACCCACACCACACATTCATACTTCCAACCCACACCCCACATCCGTACCCAGTACCTGCATCCCATACTCATACATCATACCCACACCGCACACCAACACCCATGATCCCACCTGCTACCCACACTTTACGCTCACGGCCCATCCAAACACATAATATCAACGCTCAAGCACCGGGTGTCCGCGGTCCAGAACCTTGCAGCCACCAACCGCAGCCACAGCAGCGCCGACACAGACCACACACTTAGCAGCGCCGCACCTCACCTGGCTTGGGGTGATTCCGCTTGACCTGCATCCACTTGTAGGTGGGTGCAGCGGGTGGCGGCGGCACGCGCGCCGCGCCGTGCAACACACTGTTCACCTGACATTGTTCCCGCAGCTGTTCCATGTAGCCGTGCACGCCCATGTGAGTCCGTGCGCTGTACGTGGCCGGGTCCATGTATGGGTACGCCTGCGGGTGGAGGGTGGCCGCGGCCTCATGGCCGTGGTACTCGTCGTGCTTGAAGTCGGCCCGGTACGGCTGCTGCAGGTGGACCGCCAGAGCGGCTGGGTGGTAGCCAGTCTGGGCCGGGTACTCGTCCAGGTTGGTGTAGGTGGCGCCGGCCACGTCCGCGTGGTGTCCGACCGCCGCCGTCGACGTGTCGTGGTGCGACGTGGCCGGCGAGCGCGCGTCCCCCACGGCGTTCATCAGGTAGGGGTTGGCGGCCGCCTCCTGCGCCACGCCCGGGTAGTACACCATCTCGCCGGCGCCGTACGCCTGCGGGTGCTGGTAGCCGGCCGAAGACTCGACGTTGCACATGCCGTATACGCCAGAGTTCATGGCGGGGGAGGGTGCCGGCTGCCGCTGCCGCTGGTGCTGGCTGTGGCAGCGGACTGTGGCTCGCGCCGACCGGCACTCCCGCACGGATGTGGCCGCCGCCACCAGCCACGTGCCCACCAATAGATATCAATAAATAACACCACACACGCTCACTGTGCAACAGTTAGACTCCAGCTAAAACAGAGCCATCACTCGTGCCACTGGGAATTCGCAATAATCGTGCAATTATACACCACCACAGCGCGATATATCACGTTCACAAATGCTTGCGCTCTTGAGGCCGCTTGCTCCGCGCTGCCGAGTCCGGTGCCGTTCGTCACGTGACTGGCCACCAGCCAATGGGCGCGCGCCGTGGCGCCGAGGTTCATCGGTGGGCGGGGTCAGTCGTGTCGGCGCTCGGCGGGCGCCATGTAAATTTGGCCGGCCGGCCTCGGGCCCGTCATGAATTTCCACCGCGCTAATACCGCGCCCAGCGAGCAACGACCCAGTCCCACCGACCGCTGGCTGCGCGCCGGCAACCTGCAACGGTGGGAGAAGACGAGTCAGACACGAGGAGGGCAATCAGCGCGACGGATGGGAACTTTTCGAGCCGTGGCAGAGAAGCGGCGAGCGCACGTGGTGGCTGCTCCTGGTGTGGTGAGCACCAGCCACCCCGGCACCAGACAACCGAATGACACCGAGAGTGAATGATGCGCGCGCGCACTCATCTGTCATATGAATGCGTCAGAGGAGCGTGAAGCTCGTCCGTTCGCATGATAAAGATATTAACGAATAGCACGGGTACAAATAGGGGCAAAAAACCCAAACATCAAGTGCTTAAAATAAGACTAACCGTATGCTGAAAGCAGGCGCTTGACTGTTGAATATGACATGCCTGAAGGAATTGAAAAATAATTCAACACGACGCAGTCACACCATGACCGACCGATGGCGTTCTGTTTGTAATTGATCGCTACGTCTCCAATTGATTACGTCACGGACTCATCCGTTGAAGCACCACCACCAATAAAAAGTGTGCTTGTGGTGTTGGTGGGAGTTGGGGGACCGCGATTAATATAAAACATGTAAAGTACTTCCCGTGCGCAATGGTCTCAGCCCTCAGGCACGGACATGTTTTATCCTTTGTTCTCTTAAATTTTGGAAAGAAATCAAATGTGTTCAGCCCAGGTTACCTTTGCTACCATCAGTATCAATAGCAAGAATGTTCTCTTGGGTGCAGAAGATTACATACTTTCGAGGTGCTCACACCAAGTATTTTCAAAGCACTCCCAAAATGCATATTGGTGGTGGTGAAGGCTATGGACGGACACTCCAAAGTGTTCTAAGTTTACCAGTCAATACATTGAGGAACATGTGT
Organism: Imbricaverruca yamaguchii; assembly: GCA_034440575.1. Taxonomy (NCBI): domain Eukaryota; kingdom Metazoa; phylum Arthropoda; class Thecostraca; family Neoverrucidae; genus Imbricaverruca; species Imbricaverruca yamaguchii. The sequence continues at coordinate 2,005,369 of JAOTOL010001651.1, read as the reverse complement.
TATGGACGGACACTCCAAAGTGTTTTAAGTTTACCAGTCAATACATTGAGGAACATGTGTTAGTGCTTGGGGATGGGAAAGTTCTTCGCTAATAGACTTATACATGAATGCACAACAAGTTCCAACTAGATTACTTCCACACAATGTTCCTGCCAGCAGTCCCAAGCTCCAGAAGAAGACTCCAGGAATACGGATGGCCGCCATAAGCCCACTGGTATTGATGAGTCAACGGTAATTTACAAAAAGGCTTGAGCTGTTTGGTTGGTTATCGGTTTTACGACACATCGACCGTTGAGTCATGTAGCGTCGCCAATCTCTCACGCCGATTAGTCACGGGCGAAGAGTAACGCTAGGTGAGAGGCTCGAACCCACAATCTTTCGATTGTGAGACGAGCAACTCACCCTTAGACCACCCGTCCCCAAGAAGGCTTCGGAAACTCTTGGCAAACAAACGCACCTTCAGTGGTCAACGGATGGGTGCCAGCTGTCCAGGTTGGCGCTACCTGCAGTGCCAGGGCTCAATCATCACTTTCATCACCACAGTTGAACAAAAGAAACTCCTAATCGCCACCTCAAGTGCAGTCTCATCACACACCATCTGTCTTCTCCAAACATATGGGAGCCGAATTCAGTGGCACTTAGAGCCCTTGGTGCAGCAACATCATCTCGGTCCGTCACCACGGTCCGTCACCACGGTCCATCACCACGGTCCGTCACCACGGTCCGTCACCACGGTCCATCACCACGGTCCGTCACCACGGTCCGTCACCACGGTCCATCACCACGGTCCATCACCACGGTCCGTCACCACGGTCCGTCACCACGGTCCGTCACCACGGTCCATCACCACGGTCCGTCACCACGGTCCGTCACCACGGTCCATCACCACGGTCCGTCACCACGGTCCGTCACCACGGTCCGTCACCACGGTCCGTCACCACGGTCCGTCACCACGGTCCGTCACCACGGTCCGTCACCACGGTCCGTCACCACGGTCCGTCACCACGGTCCGTCACCACGGTCCGTCACCACGGTCTGTCACCACGGTCTGTCACCACGGTCCGTCACCATGGTCTGCCACTCCGGACGTTCACCATGGTCTGCCACTCCGGACGTTCACCATCAGGAGCGGTCCGTGGCACCCAAATGAGGTGAAGCAGAAAAAATCGCCGAATTTCGACCAGTGTTTTTCATAATTGCCCAGTATAATTTTATGTTAAGATGGCATAAAGGACTTAACTTGGCGCTGCAAGGTGTGAAACCCATCACCATCGTTCCGAATTCAGTAGATTTCAACCCTCTCCCTCGTGTTCAAGTACTTCTGAAATTGATGGGAAGTTTTCATATATAAAATATCATTGAGGTTTTCATACATTTACATTTCATAACCCGAAATGGCTGTCATACACACACATATATTATACTTATTATATATATATATATGTATAATTATTATTTCTGTTGTTCTTCATATTATTGATTATTTGGGTGCAAAATACATGAAGTATATGGGAAGCCCCACATCGATGTATGGGAAGCCCCACATCCATGAGACACCATGTGAAAAATTTAAATTATTAGTAGACAGAGCCAACATTGAGAGAGCACTTTCCCTTCAAAAATATGCAAAAAGAACACGCCTGATCTAGACGTATATGAATGAAAAATGGAAAACAATCCTGACAATCAGCCGCAGGTTCCGTACCTGCACATGGGTGATAAGGGCGTGCTATTCAAACCAGTATAGGTACCTCCGCCGGTAGCCTAAATATAATGTTGGCGCCTTTTCCTGGCCGGATGGGCACCACCGTCCCATGGGGCACATGCCCCCAGTACCTCCACCATTGTTTGCGCCCCTGCATCGAGTGGGGAGGAATTATGTTGCAACAGTTATATCTTACTTGCTCCTCCCCCTTCTTCCCGGCCGTAATCTTCAGCTGGCCTGTCTCATCATACTGTTACTACCCGTGGCACCGCGCGATTCCTGCGGCGCTTGACATGAATGCAGTCAGCGTGGGTCCAAGCGAAAAATCCCAGTGTTAGGGAAAATACGGCTCAGATTCGTTGACAAGATTCTTCAAGCTTTCAAATAAACCTAATTCTGTCCATTTCGATGGTACTTAAGATCGGAAATATCGTGTAAAAACACGGAAGTTTTGCTGGAGCGCCTACGGGACTGAGCAATTGTCCAGCCCATGTGACGTCACCGATTGACAAACGATATTTGAGGGCCCCGGCCTACCCTGCGCTTGTTACGAAACGAAAACGCACTATGTGGCGATACGTGCGAGAGGCTAGCCTCTGCCGACCGGTGATAGAGCTGTTTGGAAGCTAAGAAGTAAATAATGCAAATGTAAATGGACTTCAATTTTCACCATAATTATGAGTCAACAATGCATATTTGTTTCAAGTTTTTCAAGTTTGCTTTTTTCCAGTGGATGAAAGCATCATTTTATGAAAACAACATACAAAAATACTTCCCAGCTCTACTCAGGTGAGGCACTGCCTTAGTGCCTTACATGGGCCGACCGCCCATGTTCACCATGGTCTGCCACTCCGGACGTTCACCACGGTCTGCCACTCCGGAAGTTCACCACGGTCTGCCACTCCGGACGTTAACCACGGTCTGCCACTCCGGACGTTCACCATGGTCTGCCACTCCGGACGTTAACCACGGTCTGCCACTCCGGACGTTCACCATGGTCTGCCACTAGGGTCCACCGCCATGCTTCGAGACTGCAACTGCCGGTCACTACCAGTTGGATAAAAATCAGCTTTAAAGTTGGAATCACATCGCTCCCCTGGGGCCATTTTTTATCAGATAACAGCAGCTGGCAATTGAATCGTGGCTCTGCCTTCATAGCTGGATTACGTATCCGCCCCTCCTATCGCTGGATCACTACGACGGTCACAACGTTGGACACTACAGTAAGCCACGTTGGTCGATCACCACGATGGACACTACAGTAGGCTACTATGGTCGGTCACCACGTTAGACACCACATCAGACTACTACAGGTCGGTCACCACATATTGAACACTACATCAGGCCACTACAGGTCGGTCACCACGTTAGACACCACATCAGACCACTACAGGTCGGTCACCACGTTGGGTACTACATCAGACCAGTACGGGTCGGTAAGGCGGGTGGGTCCTCCGGCGTCAACCATCTCGCGGTCGCGTCATTTATAACGAACCTAACAAGCAGCCAATGATGTGCCAAGGAAAGTGGTGATTAATGATGTCCGTGTCGGCGGGCGGCCGAGCAGTTGATGCCGACACGATGCTAATTGTCAGACCACACAGGCGCGCCGGCCGGCCGACACACAAGATGGCCGAGATAATGGCCGACTCTCCAGTGTACGCCGGCTCTGACAGGGAGACGACAGAACACCTTTGTGCAGGTTTGCCAGGCGCGGCCGGTCACAGCAACCGGCCGCGGGCCTCCATACAGAACAGAACACAACAACATAACACAGCAGAACTCAACACGACCGGCCGCGGGCCTCCATCCAGAACAGAACACAACAGCATAACACAGCAGAACTCAACACGACCGGCCGCGGGCCTCCATCCAGAACAGAACACAACAACATAACACAGCAGAACTCAACACGACCGGCCGCGGGCCTCCATCCAGAACAGAACACAACAACATAACACAGCAGAACTCAACACGACCGGCCGCGGGCCTCCATCCAGAACAGAACACAACAGCATAACACAGCAGAACTCAACACGACCGGCCGCGGGCCTCCATCCAGAACAGAACACAACAACATAACACAGCAGAACTCAACACAACCGGCCGCGGGCCTCCATCCAGAACAGAACACAACACTAAACAACACAGCAGAACTCAACAACCGGCCGCAGCAGCCAGCCGAGGGAATATACCAAGACAAGAACATAACAATACAGCATAACAACACAACGCAACACAACACAACAACTGGGCGACGCTCACGGGTTGTCGCTATGGCGCCGAGTTTTTATTTCGGTAATCCAGACCTCTAAAGTTGCAAAACATTTGATACCACCACTGAGTTCTTGGATCATTTATCCTCAAATACAGCATACGTAAGAGGGATAGATAGTCTGTGGCAAGCATATGACATTTCCAATGACGTTCACCTTATCAAACTGGAAGCAGTGTTTGAGGCTGACGAGATACACGATGCGCGGCTGACGATATTTACGACGTATGGCTCATGAATACAAGGCGTATGCCTGATAAGGTACAAGACGCGCGGCTGATAGGTACAAGGCGCGCGGCTGACGAGATACACGGCGTACGTTGGCGGACAGTATCCATTCAGCTTTCGTTTGGCCTATGATGTCTTGAACATCTGCGAATGTCTTGAATTCAGGAGCACAGTGTAGGTATGTTGGAGCACTTCTCCGCGAAAATGCTGTGAAACTTGAGCATTTCGCAACATTTAAAAGCTTCATGTTTTAGTCGCCTTTTACTTGTATTTCTATAACATGGGCCGAGAAAACTTCTACCTATGGTTTACTTATTCAAGTCGAGGGACTTTCGACCGACACATGTACCTCTCGTTCTTTCTGACTTTCCTCGACTTTGTCCTTTTGGAATGGACCTTGATTATTGGAATGAACCTTGATTAATACTCAATTTATCAGCATGATCTAAAACGTGATGGCCCAAGTTCCAATACATAATAACGCAGAGACCACCCTAAAGGGACCTGTACAGTACACACCTACTAGCATAAATCCTATTTATGCTAGTATTAAGTCCGTAAATGAAAGATACCATGACCCTGGCAAAAGGACACTTCACCCCAACCAAGAGCACATCCACAATTTCAAATAATACATCCACCAACGTCCTATGTCTCATCGCCAACATCACAATCACCAACATCCACCAACATCCACGTTCATAAACAATGCATCGAAAAAGGAATTATCCACAAAACTTCAAAATTACCTAAAAGCAAAAGATTAGCACTGAAAGCCAAATTCTGGTGAACTAGGGATCTAACTAAACCAAGGTTTGCAACCTAGCGAATTGTAAATTTGCTAATAGCGAATAGCATTGCCCATTCCAGAAAACCAGAGGGGACATGTCCTTTCTTGCTCCCTCCCCTGGTGGTATGCACCATTGGAGAATAGGGAATCGCATATAATTAATGTGCTGCGGGAGGGTAGCAGGGCAGCAGACATTCTTATTCATTACAATTCGACTATTCTTCGGCCAATGTCTTAGATACAATGTCACAGATCAAATATTAAATTTGGGTACCACCGGCAGGGGTGGGCATGCTATAAGTATGCAACGTTCTAGAACTTAACCAATTCGGTTTACGGGGATGTGTTGATAAATACGGACTACAAGACATCAAGTGAAGCTCCATCCATTTTGAGAAATTATCCCATACTTCTGCCACGATCGAAACCGCATCTCACTGAAGCATTATTGCCTTACAACTATGGCGCACATGGAACATCACGATCGCCAAATCCAGCACTCGTGGCTCTTGCAATAGGCAAATATGATGGCAAATAACAGACAATGCAGAAACCTGTTACTCTTCACCATTACACATCATGGCTACTTAAAAGTGCGAACACTTATCGGTATGGGGAAGTTCGCTTTTTCCATGAAGGAATAATCATCTTCAAGCGACAAAAAAGATGGAGTCGTTCCACTAACGAATCTAACGCGCAACAGCTGGTGAAATAGTTCCGCGGCTTTGCTGAGTTGGTAATGATAAAAAATTGTCATACTCGAGGGTAGCGCGTAAAACTTTTCCTTCTTCGACATTTGCCGGATATCTGCTTCATTGCTCAAGGACAAACATATTATCTAATAGCGAGTTGATGTCAGCACTCGCTGAACACGATTCCAACCTCCTCGCTGAAAGTGTATGCAAACCTCCGTACGGCCATATTATTAACCGTCTTTCCGATCAGATCCTCACAAACATCTTGGGATGTCCTTGCGTAACCCTTGCAATTTACAAACTAAGCGTTGAACAAAAAACGACGAGTATGGCCCGAAACCACCCCAAAATTAATAATCCCCTACAAATTGACGTCGCTAGGGGGTCTATGTGATCACGACTGACATCATTTTTGTGCTCTAGGGAAGTGCTGTTGTGCTCTTATCTGCTGTAAGGTTCATTTTGGGGAAATTTTAAACTAAACAATATTTATAATCAGAAAAGCAAAGCAAAATCGATCAGGGCCCTAAAATCTTCGTCCACACAGAAACTCAACATTGTAATGTTGTGGAATTTTCTAAGTTTTCAGTTTTCAATTTCGTGCATTTTTCTCTGATCAATAGAGCGAACCGCGAAGCGTTGTTTAAAGTCAACTGCCCTTAATCAAAATGCTTACTATAGTCAACGTCTTCTATTTTAGTCCTAACGGGCAAGTATTCAAAACTAATGTGTCACCAAACACAGAAACGTTTACAAAAAATATTGTGTTTTATCTCATCCATATTCATAAGCAAACGATAAAAGTTCCATTTAAATATATTTATCCATCAAAGCATGACAACTGGTTGAACTGATTTTTTTTGGGCGGGGGGAGGAATCCCACTTTACTTTTAATAACTTGTTAACCGTGGAGAATCTACGCTCAATATTTGTAGATAGCATGCCAAATTGATGTGGGAATATGTGTGATAAATTTCGACGCGCTGTCACACGCCGTTTTCTGGGAGAAACCATAGGGGGCGAATAATGGCTCCACCTCCGAGATGAGGCGGGTTAAAGATGTCAATATACAGCTCAATCCACAACAGCTAAGCTTGATGGCCGTATTAGTGACAATCGTGACACGGTTCAGCCGTAACAGGACCACCCAGAAATGCGCATCACAGCACCTTTCTCGAGTGCAAACTATTCTTAATCATCGTGTCACTATAAGACAAACATAACATTTTACTAACTTGATATTGAATACAGCCCATTATACATACCACGTGAACAATAATTGTAACAACAGGAACGAACCAAAGAACAACCTGCATCAATTACAGATTCTTCTGTATTTTTGTCTTGTGGGATTCTACCTACATGTTGTGTACGATTGCCACTGGCCATGTTCGCGAATGCAATTTTTGGGTCACAAGTTTTTAAACGGTTCGTGCTCTTATGTTTGCAGCATTCGGACCTCCGCCATTTTGATAGCTTTGGTTAAAAAATGTTCTGCCCACAAGTGGGCAATGCATATTCATAGCTAAACGCGGCTGGTGGGCGCGATAATTATGGTTCCGTCGCACCACGCCGGGAAACGTTTGCCTTTACTTCCGACGATTTTGCCGAAGAAAATGTCGCAAAGAAAACCGTATTGTGCGCTCCACACGACAATTGGCTTTAGGAGGCGCCTGCTTCCTATGCAGGGCCGCCGGGGAATGAGCCCTGCCAGGGTAGGATTAGTGGCAGAGGGGACGAACAGCGCGACGGCGGCGTTCTCTAATGATACTGGCCATGATGGTCCCTAAGTAGGGTCAGAGACGTTGATCGATCCTGATTGAGCACCCATTGATTCCATGGCCGGCGAGCCCGGACGGTATGCGGCCGAGCGGGGCGCCGGCGTGCTGCGCGGCCATCGCCCCTCCCCGCCAGCGGCGCCTTTGGCCAGCTGGGGGGAGGCAGCCGGCACGTTTGAAGCGACGAGTTGGCCATGCCGATGTCGCTGCACGCGCGCCGCTCGGCCTCCGGTTACGGCGTCGCCGCGGGCGGCCGAGCCGGCGAGCCCCCTCTCTCCACCCCCTGCCGCTGTCGCTCCCTGACCGGCCGCCCGCCCGGATCAAATTATGCCAGGATGGATGAGCGCCACCGCGTCGGCGGCAAGAAGACGTCGGAAGCGACGAGGCCGGATCGGCGGCCGACGATGGCCGATCGGTCAGCGAGGGCTGACAGGCGGCGGCCCAGCCGGCTCAGGTGTTCGGCCGTCCCTCCGGCCGAGCCGGCTCTGCCGACGTCGCCACGCTGGGCGACCCTGCAACGTCACGAGACACCACCGACACGGGATATCAGTGGCGGCCGGCACACACTGCGGCACCCACGCTGGCCAACGTCACAGTCGGTGTCCGAGACGACTCAATCGTTCCGTGTTGTAGCCATGTCAGGCGTCATGCCAGATATCGCCTCCGGTGATCTGGTCGAGTGTTTCGTTCCCAGATAGCCGCTGGCGTTGATGCTGCTGGTAATGACGTTGACAACGTTGGTACTGACGTTAGCACTGACGGTGATGTTTGCATTGCTGCGCACCTGTGAAGCTATCCAAAGTCGTCCAAAATTCCAGGATTCCAGGTAGTGTTGTGGAATCTGTGGTGACTTCTAGCTCATTCCTTTCATACATACTACTAGAAACACAATACACAATAATGGTGTCATTTAAATGAGGTACAAAAACAATCACAACTTTCATGTCGGCTGTGCGTTCCGACCCTAATTATCGCAGACCATGCTAATTGAGACAGTATCGGAAACCTGAGCAGGTGAACTATTTTCACACAACCTGCTATCTGCTACGGCACCTCGTGACATGACATATGCTGCGCCGCGGCATTGTTTGGACACAACTTATGTCGCATCTGTCCAGTGGCGTATCTAGGATTCGCGCTAGAGGGTGGGTGCTAAGGATTTGAAGCGGGCCCACGTACCTCCATTTTTATTATAAAAAGTACCCGGATTTCGCCCACTTTTTTCAAAGGGACCGTTGGTATTTTTAAAATATAATAATCAGTGACCAACTAAATTGTCCTGTGGATGGAGTCCAATCTATAATCATCGTTTCTGAGTCACCAGATTTCAACCCAAACTCCCTCGATCCTGTTCCGAGGGTTTTTCTTTGGGCAACTCTTGATAAGGCACCTCACACTGCTGAAATTACACCTGCATAAATCACTCGAAAACAGTCAAATTTTCATATTTTAGTCATTCCAGTTGATGACGCTAGTTCGCCAAAACTCCAATGTTCGTGAACCTGTACACACACCTTGCGCATTCGCCGCATTCACCACACTACCTGCGATTCTCCGGTTTCTGCTAGGCCGCCACGTTTTGCTATTTGCTGTCACATGATAGTTTTGTTCCATATTTGACGTACGGAATGCCTCGAATGGGGATTTGTTGGGAGAATGCGATTATTCAATTAGGGGATTACTTCTTTTCTTCCTACCTTTTTTGGTGGTTAAGAAACTCTGGGACCCACTGAGCTTTGATGCACCGCATCTCTTTGGTTCAATATGCTCCCAGATTGGCTTCCGGACCTTGGCTGGTTCGGTGTTTTTTTTTACCAGTTGCAATGCAATGTGATGAGTTCCGATGCGATTTTTGGAGGCACGCTGTGCTTGCAGAGGGGAATATTTGATGCTCGGACTGGTATTTTTTTTACCCACCGACAGGAATTCTTGGTCCTAAGCACGATATTTGGGGGCTCGGCACCAGTTTGCGTAGCGCGGTTAGCTGGGCCCCAGCGATGTTCTGGGGGGCCACATCGAAAATTTTCGTGAGCCCGGTGCGATTATATATATTTTTTGTTGTACCCACTGGAGCCTCCTATTGGAATTATGTGAAATTTGGAGCCTCCTACGTGAATTCTTCGGGCTCAGACGGGCATTTATGGGCCCTAGCGCGATTTTTGGCACCCCATCGCAATTCTTGGGCGCCCGCCCCTTCAGGAGGGGGGGGGGGGCATTTTCCTCTTGTGTACGCCACTGCGACTCAAGGAGTTTTTTTTTTTAGCTGATGGCGCCATCCTGGGTAAAAGGCCCTTCGGATAATTTTATTTCGGGACCTGTTCTGAATTTTCAGGTACTCGGGGCGATTCGATGGTGCACCCCTTGTGAATATTAGGATCAAGTTCTATTTTCTTCGTAAGTCCCCTCGCGACATTTTTGTGATTTTTCGGACTCCCGGTACCTTTTGGGCTCTTCGGGCTCTCGGTGTAATTGACATTCCGGGTAGGACTTAATTGTTGGGAAGTCAGTTGCGTCTTGTGGGGCTCCGGCGCTAGGTTTTTTTTAAACCCCAAGTGAGATTTTGAAGGGCAGCGGTGTTAAATTTCTGGCTCTAAGTGTGATTTCTTAGACTACGTGGTCACTTGCTGATATCCCTAGCGTGAGTTTTGGTGGCCACGTCACGTCTTGGGTGGGGGGCAACACGTTGCTTGGGCCTTTGGAACCATTGTTGGGATCCAGAGTGATTTTCCATGTCCGTACTGTTCTTTTGTGTTGCCCGGCTTCATTTCTGGGTGGTCCCCATAAGACTTTTGGGGACCCGTTGTCATCTGTTGTACCCTGGCGTGATTTTCAGTGGACTGAGACTTTTGATACCCCAGGCTCAGCGTGATATTCATGAACCTCGGCGCGACATTTGGGTCCCCAGCGTGCTTTCAGAGGCCAGGATGCAAACATTTGAGGCCCCAGTGTACTTTCAGGGGCTCCGATCCGACTTTGTGAAAGCATGTGCGCGGTATTCAGCGGCCATGGCCCAATTAATTGGACCCCATCGTGATTTTGGGGATCCTCCAGAGCATTTTGTTCCGGACCAAAGCGGTATATTCAGGGCCCCTGGCCCAACATTTTGGAGACCCAACCTCATTTTAGGTGCCCGAAACAATTTTTGGCGTCGCAATGTGATTTTTCAGTGGGCTTGATGACATTTGTGTGGACCCCAGCGTCAATTTCAGGGCCCGGCGCGACTTTTTGTGGCCCAAATGTGATTTTTATGCGCCCCGGTGGGTTTTTTTGGGGGAGCAATATTCTTACGGTCCCGGTCTCAGTTTTTGGAAGCCCAGTGTTATTTTTAAGGGTTCAGAACGATTTTTTTGGCCTTCAAGGTGATATTCAGGGGTCTTGGTTGCATTTTGTGGCACTGGCGTCATTTTTATAGCCTTTGCGCGACTTTTGTGCCCCCTAATATGATTTTGAGGGGTCTCGATGCGCGTTTTGGTGCTAAACGGTATTTTTGGTGGCCCCTGTCCACCTTTTCGAGCTCATATGTCCTTTTAGGGGCCATGAAACTATTTTTTAAACTGGTAATGTGATGTTCAGGCGCCTTGGTGGGATTATTGTAGCCATCAGGGTCATTTTCAGGGGGCCCTGCGCGACTTTTTTCGGCTTTCAATGGGATTTTTTTGGGGGCCCTGTGCTATTTTGGAACCCTGTATCATTATTAGGAGCCCCTGCGCGGCTTTTTGGCCTCCAATGTGATTTTCGGAGCCCCGTACGATCAAAACCTGCGTGCAGTGTATATCAGCGGGGGTATATATTGCTGAGAACGACACTTCAGACAAGAATTCCATCAATCGTCCCAACTGAACAATATACGAGTTATCGGATAGAATATCGTGAAGGGAAGCCACTTGGTCAGACCCAACACGACGTCTACGCTCGTCAGTGTAACGAGGACACGAGGTTAGAATATGGCGAACTGTTAATGGTGCACATCATGAGCACATAGGCTTGTCGCCACCACACAATAAATAACCGTGAGTGGCATAAGTATACCTAGGCGGAGGCGGCGGAGTGTAACCTCTTATCTATATATCTACGACAGCACGAGCTTCATGGTTTCAGACGTTGTTTGATGGTTCGCAGTTTGTAGCCGTCGCGTCCCACGTCGCTTCCCACTTGTCTAGGAAGAAGATGGAAACCTCTCGGTAATGGTCCGTGGCAGGGAGTGGCAGTGATCGAGTGCACGATGCATTCGCTGCTCGTTTCGCCGCAGCATCCGCCAACTCGTTTCCGGAAATACCAACTTGGCTAGGAAGCCAGCATAGGACCACCTGTCGTCCCAGGTGTTGCAGACCGGTAAGACGGCTCAGAATGTCCCGCAGAAGGGGGTTTGATGGATAAAACGTGTTCAGGGCCATGAGACTACTTAAAGAATCTGTGAATATAACATGTCGATCGCCATCAAACATCTCGATATAACACAGAGCTTTCGTAATAGCGACAAGTTCCGACGAGTACACCGATGCATACGTCGGGAGCGAAAACAAGCGGGAGACAGATCCGCAAACAAAAGCGCTGCCCGCACCGTCCTCTGTTCGAGAGCCGTCAGTATATGTCGCCAACCATTCATGTTATGCTTGAATATGTTGGAGAGCCAGTGCGCGTAGTTCTGCTGGAGGAACATAGGTTTTTCTGATTTTCGTGAGTTACATCCATGTCTCCACGTCATGGACTCTACAAACTTCTCGAATTCTTGGCGGGATTCTTGGGCCCCACAACATCTCAGGAGGAGGGGCCCTTAACGCCCTTAGGGGAGGCGCTCCCACACATGTAAAATAAGTTCACAAGAGCAGAGTAAGCAGCATCGGTGCCAGACGCGCACACACATCAATGGCGGACACGTACACATAATTAGCGTACACGTACATATCGGTGGCAGACACGTGTACATATCGGTGGCAGACACGTGTACATATCGGTGGCGAACACGTGCACATCAGTGGCGGACACGTGTTCATCGGCCGCGGACACGTGTACATCGGTCGCGGACACGTGCAAATCAGTGGCGGACACGTGTACATCAGTGGCAAACACGTGTACATCAGTGGCGGTCACGTGTACATCAGTGGCAGACACGTATACATCAGTGGCGGACAAGTGTTCATCGGTCGCGGACACATGTACATCGGTGCCGGACACATACGCAGCGTTTGACAGCGTACAGCATAGGTTTCTCCTAAAGAAGCTGTGCTAGATCATTTGCATGATACAGACTGCTACTAGTCTCTGACTGGGTCGGTGATCGCTCCCAGACTGCTAGAGGTCAGCTGGCCCGATGCGCCTTGTACACGATGTCGTGTTGAGCTCTGTTCGTGCACTTGCATTGTCATTTACACATTACTTCACTTCGTACACAGCACGA
>JAOTOL010001651.1:1942500-1990000 GCA_034440575.1 Imbricaverruca yamaguchii | reverse complement strand
CCTTGGACATTTTCAAGACGTGGTGATGGCAAACCCATATTGATGAAATATACACACTTGATATTTATGTTTTTGGTGACTATTCCATTGCGTTATGTCAGTGGGCGCTGGAAGTACTGGAAATTAACATTTTCAGTATCACACTGCAAAACATGTCACTTTATGGGGGAGGGCTGTCCCTCGTAGAGTTTGAGTCTTCCGCGCGCGTTGATTTGTTTGTTGGTGGCTGCATCTGTGCGTCTGATTTATGTTGCCTCCAGGGCAATCAGACGTCGTTTGTTGTGGGTGGTTGCGATAATTTTAGTGGTTTCTACCAGTAATTTCCTCGTCAGTGCTTCGCTGTGGTGTTCGTGTGTATGAGAGAGTGGCCCGCCCTTTTGTATGTGCATTGTGAGTCCTCGACTGAGTGTAGTTGTTGTTTTTCCGACGTATCCACTGTGAGGTAGGAGTGCGCAGTCTCCTAAGATGCAATTGTAGTGGTATATCAGATTTGTTTGTTTGAGTGGTGATGGGTCATGTGCGGAGTTGTTTTTCATCAAAAGCGATGCTGTAGTTTGGCTGCTGTAGTATGTGATGTTATAGTATATGTTGTTGTAGTATATGCTGTTGTAGAATATGCTGTGGCCTTGTTGTAGTATATGCATGGCGGGCCACTCTCATATGTGTAGCATATGAGAGTGGCCCGCCGCTTTGTAGGTGCATCGTGAGTTCGACTGAGTGTAGTGATTGCTTTCCGATGCATTCCATTATCTCACAGATGATGCCCATTATCTCACAGATTGAACTACCGACGTACACCCTCCCCAAATCTCTAAACAAGATTCTAAGACCCAACATACAATCTCCATACTCACTGAAATCGTTAACAGAATTCATTGACCTTCTGAAAACCAAGACACACCAGGAACAATTTGCCTCACTCGATGTGAACAACCTGTTCGCCAATGCTCCCATTAAGAGAACGATCAAAGTCATCACCGAATATGCCTATCACCATCAAGATCTGGCTCCACCAGACATACCAGAGAACATCATGCGCGCCCTCCTACGGATGTGCACCAAAAAAAGCGCCCTTCGTATGGCCACAAGGACAACTATAATATCAAATAGACGGTGTGGCAATGGGCTCACTACTAGGACCCCTTCTTGCCGAATTCTTCATGTCTTCAGTGTAAAACGAAGTTTATATATATATATATATATATATATATGGCTGTGCGAATATATATCCCAATAACTTCAAATATCATCAAGGGTGGCAAAACGTATGGGACGTTGGGGCTTTGCGCCTTCCCCTTGTGCGAGCAAGGGGAGGGGTGGCGCCGTATCCCCTTGGTGAACTTACTAAAGCTGCTTAATTTCCATAGGTACTATTTCATAAAAGGATAAATTTGCAATGCTGAAAACTGTATTCAGACAGGTTATGCAGATACCGTTAAAACATATGGATATATATCTTGTATGCATATTTCTTTAGTACTTCTAGTGATTCAAAATACAATTATTGTTCAGGTACACAACATGGTCTGCTCGGCATCACTGCCAGAAATTCATCAAGAATGATCTTGCTTGCGGTGTTTGACGCTGAACTTATGGTCACTTCATCCTGACCATGTGGTCCCAGTGATGGATCCAGCGGAGCCTTGGCAATAACTGGGGAGAAAATTCCTCCAATCATCTGAAAATGTACTACTTTTGTGGTATCTTCGAAAATCTCGACCAAATTCTTTATGCTCAATACAACTTGTTGCCGTCGTCTACCCGGTGAATTATAAAAAGACATCCTGGAATCCAGAGGGGATCACGAATGGCATGTCACCCAGAACGACTTCTCCCAGGAACGGTAGACAGCATCCTCACTCACATCTTCCTCTCTGCTCAGCCAGTCATCTCGCTGTCAAATTTGACTCTCTTTATGATGAGTAAGTTCACCTACTTTATTTTTCTCAATTGGTGGCGCCCCTTCGGGGAAACGATTCCGGCTTCCTAGATGAATGGCGAGCTGCATACAAATTTATTTAACTGTTCTTTCTCCTGCCTGGTTATTCATAAGGTATGCTTTCATGATGCTAGCCTACCTTCAGTTCTTCAGTCCTAATTTGGCCGGGACCTGGTCCATTGGAGCCAAGGTTCTGGACCAGATGATATATATGCTAAGATCTTGATAGAGTGTGTCAAAGCTTTAGCAAATCACCTAGCAATTTTCAGGCGGTCTATGGAATATTCTGTAGTACCTGAAGATTGAAGAAAAGCAAACGTAGTACCAATTTTCAAAAAGGGAAATATGGAGCGTGTAGAAAGGTACAGGTCAGTCAGTTCGACCTCAATAGTTTGCAAGATACTAGAATAGCTGGTGAAGCAGAATTTTCAGATTCATCTTGATAAGCACAACCTTTTAAGGGATGCTCGACATGCAGTTCGATCTCGAAGGCATTGTTTAACTAACCTATTGGACTTCACGGAGTATGTCATCCTCATCCATGTCATCCACAACCTTTTAAGGGATACCCGACATGGAGTTCGATCTCGAAGGTCTTGTTTAACTAACCTACTGGACTTCACGGAGTATGTCATCCTCATTCAACATCCATCTTGCTTTGTCTACTATGTTACTAAAGAAGTAGACAAAGCAAGATCGATGTTGTGTACTTGGACTTTAGCAATGCTTTTTATAAATTTTCACATGGGAGGCTAATTCATGAACTACAGCAACATGAGATTGTTGGAAAAGTTCTAGGATGGTTTTAAGCATGGTTCAGGGGAAGGAAGTAAAGGGTAGTGTTAAATTTATGCAAATATGATTCGAAGGATGTTCGGAGTGGAGTATCACAGTGCTCGGTTCTAGGGTCACTTCTCTTTTTCATCTTTGTGATTAACACTGTGAGCAGGCTGGGGAATAGAGTGTTCAGATTTGCTGATAGCATCAAGCTGGTAGTTTTTTCGGAGTGACAAACAGTAGTGATCAATCTAGTAATATTCAACTAGACATGGAGGACCTAAAAAGTGGGCTGATCAATGGCAGATATCTTTCAACTGTGGTAAGTGTAAGGCTTATCTGCATCTGGGGTCTGGAGGTGAGACTTTTAGATATACAACGAGAGGGAGAGAACTGAATGTTATTGAAGAGGAAGGGACTTAGGTGTGTTTGTATCAAAAGACCTTAAAACAAAACAAAAACAATGCATCTTAGGTAGGAATAGGGCACTCAGAATGATTGCACCCATTAATAGAAGTGTGATATACAAAAACAAGTAAGTCATACAAACTGTACTTAGCATATGCGCGACCCCACTTATATATAAAGTTATTAAGTATATACACACCAAAACTTTATACAGTGTACCTGTCAGGGGATTCAGCAATTTCCTTCGGGATATGATACTGATGAGATTGGCTATGGTGGCACAATAAGGTATGATTGGATTGGACATACTGAGCTCACATGTTTGAGATGATTGAGTAGCATACTAGCTATATAGGGTATACTATGCTACTAGTGTTATATTACACTAATTTGGACTTTTACTAGGTCCCCGTGACAGTTGTTGAACTGTCTAGTGCATTTGATCAATCGGAACGAAGCGGTGGAACAGCTGGGTGCCTTTTATTGTTGTGGTAGTGGATAAACGTGAAGCAAGCGCCCGGTGAAGTTTTCTGAACTCCATATACTTATATGATTTCCTGATTCCTTTTCCTGATTACATACCCTTTTCCACAAAACCAAAATTGATGGTGTTTGCGAAATTCTCCGACAAAGAGACAAACATCACATGTGCTGACAAAGTTTGGTCGATATGCGGTCGCCTAAGACTTACTGTCGCTGCTGATTTTTCTACCGTACCACCGATGTCATCACCTGCACTCTTGCTGTGGGATGTGGCGAATAAGTGAAAGTCGTATGTGATTCCACAGTCCGCGAAGTTATGTGCGATATGAATTAAGTTGTATTTTATCCAATATGCTGCACAGCCGTCATAATGTAATAGTTTTGCTCAAGCTCGAACTCTCTGTCTATTTTTTTTAAGAATGAGGCGTCTCAAAAACCCGTGCACTATGCTAGTAGCGTTGTCTGGTTTCATCAAAAGCGAAACAATAACTCCGATGTCGTTTTGTGCTGTTCTCACGCCAGTAGACTATTGAAGGTTAGTTCACTGGGCCGTTCACTAGGACGCATCTTAGTGGTAGCTTTGAACATCATCTTGAAACGTCAATTGATCATTTTCAGAGAAATCACCGACAATCACTGCCTCCCCATGTGGTAATGAGGTCTGTATATTTTGAAATGGCTGCTCTCACACAGTCAACAGTGGTGTTTTGAGAGTTGTGCTATTATTCTTTTCTTCTGATTAATCTAACCAGAAACTTTTCTTGTGAGTTAACCGTGTCAACTAGCATGCAGCGATCTGTGCTGGACCATTCTCTGTACTGTACCTCGTCGTCAGAATCGCTATGGTCGCCCGAATATCTCGTGCCTGGCGGAAGATCTTCCTCCAGGACCAGACTTAGGAAGCGGGGAGCTTTGCCTTCCCTCGGAGATTTAGCACACAAATGCATCACGCAGACCCTATTGATAGTAACACACACAGCGTGATCAAATAGTTATCGGCATGTGACGCTTATACTGAAAGCTGCTAACATGGCGTTTGGTGATATATGCCAACGCACACATTGTGGGTCCCACTGTTGCCCGCCAGAACGCACCTAACCACCTTTTTGAGTTGATGAATTAATAGCTGAAGAAATGGTCTTCCATGCCTTGTAAATAACTCCTTTTCTTTTCAACCATTACGAGCAATCATATATATATATATATATATATATATATATATATATATATATATATATATATATATACATACACACACACACACACACACACACATGTATATATATATATATATATTATGTATCAGACTTGTGATTCTATGCCATCGTAATCACAGAGCTTGTCACCAGTTGATTTTGTGTACACCATTCGCGAGTATTGTGGTAAATATTTCCATGCTACGCATGGTTCCTCAGCCACTTTTACCCCTCAGGCCGCACATACCCAAACAAGAGACTTCGATTTTGATATTTATCATAGTGCCAAGGCAGATTCACCCCCCCCCCCCTCTTCGGGGCGAGGATTAACCCTCGCATTACAAACGGCTTTAAGAGCATACCGTCCGTAAGGGGGGGGGGGGTTGTCAAGTTGAGTCAACCTCTCAGACTTGACCATTGATGACTATATATAAATGATTGGAACATCAGAAAATCGGTTCAACTTTTGTCAGATATGCTATTTTGAATTACATGGGCTCGAAATACCACCTCCCAGATTAGATCGAATGTGTGTATGCCAGGCAACTGTCTACAAATGATTCGGAAGTTTCTCAAATTAGCATAAGTTGCCTTTTTCCCGGTGTTGGAACACAAAATCAAATTTCTAGGGTATATGAAGTGTGTCAGTACCATGCTGTTTCTTTACGCTGAACGCTATATTGCTTTTTGACGGCTGCCACTTTGCAGTTGGCTAAGCTGCTCAGGAAGGCTACATGAGCACGAAGGAATCGTTGTGGATACCGATGTCGTATTCAGTGCATCTGAAAGCATCAGGTGTAAGATAAGATCAAGGATCGAAGACGCTTCATTCTGCCATTGGCTGAAGTGAAATGTGAAATTGCACCAAAAGTCGCAAAACCATGTTCACCGTTATCCGTACATCAGTAGCTTAGTTTTGACATGAATGCAGCAAGTCTATATATAGTTACTACAGAAATTCTCTCCAATACCGAATCCGAATGTGCTGACATCCCCACAGACATGGACAATACCCTTTGACTTAACCTCATTTTTCATTGTATTCCAAACTCAAAGACTTCGAGTTAAATACGTTTAACCAATGTAAAACTTGCTTGACTTGAGCAAAAAATTCATGTGTCCGTATTTTTGTAAGCCGAATGAAATGTGAGTTATTCGTTACGAACGTCATGGAAGGTAAACATTGGGTGGATAACACCATGACACCTTGATTTTACCAAACACCCACTTGTCACATATATGCACTTCCTACACTTCCACAAAAAAAAAAACCTTTTTCATATGCTGAAACTGTCGACGACTGCACGCGTTACACTCGCGCCACATGCACTTTGATCAAGACAAAAAATCTCTTGGAGAATATTCTTCTATCTCTTGTAAACAACTGGTTCAATCTGCAACCTTTGCTAGCAGTTTGAAATATACGGTACGAATATACATACCACGTACATATATATTACTTTACATGCATTTATCCAGCTACACATGGTATAAATGCATACCCTTGTATAAATATCGTTGTTGTATGCACATTTCTTTCTTTCAATTAAGTGCGATCGCAGGCATGGGAGCAATAGACACAACTGATTTCGCCACTTCAGGTGCTCAATTGTACGTACCGTTTCCAAAATTGAGCGCAAGAGAACGGGACTTATCATAAGCTTGTATTAAACCATGTGTTTGTCACATCGAAAACACGCCTCAACCACACTTTGGGACATACGGTTATTTTCTGGTGGTCTAACTACACATATTCGATAATATTGGCGGGTATTTTATGTATCACGCTTTAGACACTGTAGTCTCGAAATGGTTCATATCGATATTGATGGTTAAATGCATTATCTTGTTTCGGTACGAGTTTCGTATCCCTGGCAATTTTACTAGAACCACCATACAGTACCTAATATTAGGTCATGATTTTAGGTCTTTTTCTAGATCCAGTACTGTGTGTAATATGATGGCCTATTTAAAAATCACCTATGCTTTCTAGCTCTATTCAGCTCGCATTGCAATGAACTCAGTTCAAGCATTCGTCGGCTCGCAACATTTATCCAACCCCTCGTTGTTAATCATCTGAGGCTGAGGGTTGTTCTTTACATGAACCCCCATGGAGATATATCTCAAGGACTGGTCATCACCCTTGCATTCTGCATGTTCGACCAATACCAGGGGTACGCCGACATAAAGCGACATGGTGTCTATTCTCTTCCATATTTCGTGGCATATCCACCCTAACTGTAGATATGGACGATTAGGCGCATTCAACCAAGCTCTGAAGCTCGCAGCAAATCCTCGGAAGGTCGCGCGAACTTGATTTTCATATACAGTCTAGCATTGTCCAATCGGATTCGGCGACTTTCCTTCTCCATTTCTTTCCTTCTGTTGCTTAAAATGCTTGGAGCACTTGACACTGGAGTTCGCTTTCCTTTCTGCTCTACTCGAATAAGCTTCTGCAAAAGAATTTGATTTTCCCGTTCGATTTGCCTAGTTTGCTCCCTATTAAAAGTGGCATTCCTCTTCACCTTTTTCCTACCAAGCTCCTCTGCCCGTTCCTTTCGTTCCAGTTCAGACATTGCGCAACGAAGGAAACCACATGCCTCCTTCTGGTTAGCGATTTTCTCCCTTGTATGCATCATTCTGACCGCGTTGTGAGTGTTGATGTTGAACCTGGGATACGACTCTCCCACCATTCGCTTTCCAACGCCTCGTGAGTCGTCTGATTCACTGTTAGTATCAGCAGAAGTGTGGGATCCTTCCGACGAGGATCCTGGGAAATTACCTTCAAAATCGTTCGAAGCGATGCTGCTAAGCTCGTCTGTTGTACTAAGGGTATCACTAATTTTACAGTTGTTAGTGCGGAATCTCGAAGATGAAAGAGTAGGTGTAGACGAAACGGGTCGCTTCAAAATATGAATATTGCTTGCGGAGATGGTTAGTCCATTCATTTGATTTTGCAGGGCTAATGTTAAAGCATCCACCGACTTTGGTCGAGAATAGCCCTTTCCAATTATTTTCGGGATTCGTTGCTTCACGGTGCCCTCCTTACCTTTCTTGGTAAAATGCATCGCACCAAGCTGTCCGGTTAACCCTCGCCCAAAGTATGGCCACTTTAACTGGTGCATCATGGAGTCCATATGTGTCTTGATGAAAGTCGTCGAAAGACGACCAGAAGTTCAACGCAATCACTATCCACTAACAGTATCCGCCGTTTGGGATATAAATGAATGTATGACCGTTTTTACCAAACGTTTGCTAAAAAAAACAAGAGGTCGACTTAAAAGCTTATGAAAATCTTGATAATATTTATCGTACCACAAAATCAGGCAACAATAATTGGGATGTTTACATATACGCCATCCAGATATGCTCACAGGTTTTCGGGTTAGATACACTTATATTTTACGCTAGGCACAATATTTTGGATGCGATGCACGTGACAAGATTGATTGTGCATCGAAGAAATTGTAAATCATGCGATAGAACCTTATTGAGTTTATTCAGCGTTTATCCTTATTAGAGTGTTGACATCCTCGCGAGCAAAATAGCGGGGCACACACACATGAGGCTCGATTTGTCTTCGTGCCTCAACTCCAGATATGCAGTTCAGTTGCGTTGGTTTGCTGTGGAAGGAGATTGTGGCTCTATGCAGGATATCGAAGAGCTCTAAGTATCAAGCTTCGAAATAATTGGCATGATCCAGTGAGCCAATGAGTAAAACAGATGAAATGACAATGAACTGTGATGGAAATAACTAATATGCACCGGTTTGATTCCTTCAGCTCATCTGGTCGCCAAAAACGAGTACCAAAAATTGATATTCTGACATAACCAAGGTATTCGCGTAAAAAAATGTTTTCCAAGGGACAGCATACAGTCAGGGACGGATACACAAGACGGCCTTGGAGCGACTGGGGAAGAAAATATTCCCCAATTTAGAAATATATTTAGATATGAACATTCGTGGCGTATATCGGTGATATTTCTGTAATTAGAATGGTTTTATATTTCTAGAAAATAATTGGCATGATCACCTTAGTGCAACAACGTCAGAGAAATTCGATCTCTTGGAGAGAGAAAGAGAGAGAGAGAGGTGGAGGGGGGGGGGGGGGGCATGTCACCTGTGCCTCCTTTAGATCCGTCTGAGCATAACCTTTCTACAAGTGCACGTTCACTATACTAAAATTAGTGACGGCGCAGAAAATGAAAAATAATGTTCTGTCTGCACCATTTGAATTCATTAAAAAAATATTTTGGTCGAAGTATTGTCTTTTCCACAAAAATCTGAAGGTACACCCAGCAGGTGTCACATTCATTGCTCGTTATCCACCACATGCAAGACAGTTATAGTCGCGAATTCCAAAAGGACGAACGACACACTCGGACGGTAAAATGCGTAAACAAATCTGGTCAGCCCCTACCAAACAATAAACTAACCGGCACGATCGGCTTTGCTAAGATAAGTTAATACGGATGTTTTGTAAACGTGCGCTGGTTATCCCAAATCTAGAGATATATTCAGAACTGATACGAAAGTGCCTGTTCGCACTGCCATTTTTCACCGCGATTTCCATGCATGCAGCACCAAGGGACTATGACACTAGTAATATAATGCAATCAGACCCCACTTTTAAATGCCAAGTAATGTGGAAATTTGCATAGATGAATAAAAGAACTCTAATTCATAGATGAATAAAAGAGCAATAAATTGCATAGCTGTCCAAGTCGGCTAAAAATAGGATTCAAATTGTGCGAACATCCAGTTATTCACAACAAAACATTACGGATGATAAGATAGATACAAGAGATATTTTAATCCGTATTCGAATGCAAAACAGTACTGAACATCAATCAAGCAATCCGAAGACAAGCGTGGATTCGAATACATCAATGTCTTTCCGATATGTCTGCATGACATGGTTAACTATGGAACTTATTCGATTAGGAAATTGAACATAAACCAAAGCACTCCTTTTAATTGGGTGAGTGAGTGAGTGAGAGAGTGCATTTTGCCAGCCTGCCAACGTGTGATGATATCGGCTGGTTCCGGTTCAAGAGAAGCTGTGTAAGAGAGTGAGTAGCGTAGGGTAGGGGATGTATCCGAGGCTTAGTAGAGTCATCGAGCAGTGGTGAAGTAGAGTTGAGATGGTCTTGAGTTGAGGTGGTCCGGATCGATTGAAGATGTAGAATTGATACAGTAGAGTTGTTTGAGAGCCGGAGATGATGAAGTCGAGAAAGAGGGTTAGTCCGGTCGGTGCCACATTGGGGTATGGGGTGTAGTGGGGGTTGAGGTCGGGTCATCGCCATGTGTGAACAATGCAAGAACATTTTTTTCGTTTTTTCTTTTGTTTTGTTTTTTCTTCTCTTTTTGTAACGTATCTTACTTTTCCCGTTTTTTCTTTCTGGTGTTTTGTTCATTTTCTCTTTCGGTTTTTTTGCACGTCTTTTCATTTTTCTGTTCTCTTTTTTTCACAATTTTTCCATAATGCATGTAGTCATGAGAAAGTGGAAGAGGTGTTCGTGTAACGCTGGATGGTCGACGTTGAGGAGCGTGGTGAGGTTCAGTGGGATGTTGTTCGTTGTGCAGTAGTTTGCGATATGTTATCTTCGGTTGTTGTATTTTGTGCGGTATATGAGTATGTGTTTGATTGTGTGTGGTGGCAGGTGGTGCATTGTGGTCGTTGTTGTTTGAGTAGAAGGGAGGAGTGTGTGAGTGCTGTGTGTCCTACGCGTAGTCGTGTTAATATCCATTCCCTGAGTCTGGTGTTTTAGTTGATGGAGTGCCAGTAATCGTGTTTGGGGTGTATTTCATGTAGCTGTGTTATTGCTGTATCCCATGCTTGTTGTATGTGTTTGTTGATGGCTTGTCGTATTGTGGGGTCGTATTCAGATTGTGAGTAGGGACATTGTGTGATTTGTTGTCGTGTTGTGGCTATGTTTGCTTCTGTGTCTGCGTGTTCGTTGCCGTGTATGTTTGTGTGACTGGGGATCCAGAGAAGTGTTGGCCGTTGTGGTATAGTGAGTTGTTTGTGGATGCGTAGTATTTTGGGTATGAGAGGGTGTTTGTATTTGGTGTGGGGTGTTATGCTCTGTAGTGCTGATTTTCCGTCTGGGGCTATGATGTTGCGTTCAATTTTGGTGTTGTAAATGGTGCATTATGCCGAGAAGATTGCGAATAATTCTGCTCTGTATGTGGATGCTGTGTCGTGCAGACGGGCGCGTAGGATGACCCGCGGCGGCGCTGCGTTGGGGTACAGCACCGCCGCTGTGCCCGTTTGCTGTGTTTGTGATTTGGACCGTCTGTATGTATGATGTAGTTGGCGTATTGTGCTGTGAATTGTAGGAATAGTTGCTGTATTTCTGCGTGTGTGTACGTGTTTTTCAGTTTGTCAATTAGGAAGTGTGTGTTGGGTGTCGGCTGTTTCCACCATGCGATGGGTTGTGGGAGTGGCGTTGTCGTTGGGAGTGTTATATCTAGTGTGTTGACGTGTCTGTGTATGCGGCAGCCTATCGTAGTCTTTAGTCGTGTTGAATTCATGAGTCGGTGTGTGCGTGTTGTGCGGAGATTTAGTGCTTGGGTGCATGGGTGTCGTTTCGTAAGTTGTGTCTTGTAGTGGTACCTAAGTAGTGCTTCTGTTCGTCGGTGCTGTAGTTCTGGGATATGGTTGTATATGTGAAGAGCGTGAGAAGGTGAGGTGATGTAAGCTCCTGTGACTATTTGTAGGCATTGACGTTGAATAGAATCTATAATTTTGAGGTTTGGTTTAGCTGCGTTTTCGAAGAATTGGGAAACGTATTCCATAATTGGCCGAATGAGTGATTTGTAAAGGGTTAGTAGTGTGTTTCCGTCGGATCCCCAGTGTGTGCCAGAAAGTGGTCGTAGTATGTTGATTCTTTTTGAGGCGCGTTTTTGTATGTTTAGAATGTGTGGTCGAAAAGTGAGTCGTTGGTCTAATGTGATACCTATAAATTTTGTTGTGGTGACAAAGGGAATGGGTGAGTTGTTTATCTTTAGGGGTTGTAGGTTTGTGTCTCTGTTGTAGCTGAAAATCATGCACTTGGACTTGAGTGGTGCGATGTGAAGGTTTAGTGTGGCAAGTTTGTTGTGGAGGTCTGTTAGTGCGTGTTGTAATAGTGTTAGTGCGTGTGCTGGCGCTTCTGTTAATGCCCATTATACTATGTCGTCGACGTAGATTGCAATTTTTGTCGAAAGTTGTCGGTGATGACTGAATTTAGAGTTAAAGTGAAGAGTAGGGGACTGAGCCTTGCATTAAACCGGTTGTGTGTAATTTGGAGTCTGAAGTGTGGGCCCAATCTTTACTTGAAAAGATCTGTTGAGTAAATATAAATGTAGGTAGTGTATCAGTCTGCCTTGTATGTCTACATTGTATAAGTGTTGTAGTGCTGTTATGTTGATGGTGTCATAGGCTTGTTTTAGATCCAGGACGACGGCGACCGTGGAACGGTTCCTTGCCGCCGCTTCCTGGATGTTTGTGATGGGGTAAGTTAGGTTGTCTAGACATGATCGGTTAGGAAGGAAGCCTGATTGAATAGGAGAGATTATGTTTTGTGTTTTAATGACATAGAGCAGGCGTTTTTTGACAAGACGTTCAAATAGTTTATGGAAGCAGCTAGTGAGAGCAATAGGGCGATAGTAGGAAGTGCAAAGAGTTTGATCCGTGTTTGGTTTGGGTATGGGTATGAGAGAAGCGTGTAACCAAGTTTGTGGGTATGTATGTGTGTTCCATGCGGTGTTGTAAGCGTTGAGTAGTGTGTGCAGTGCTGACGTTGGTAGGTGTTTGAAGAAAGAATAGTGAATGTTGTCCGGTCCTATACTTGTGTTACCTGTCTGTGCGATTGCTAATTGTAGTTCTGTAAGTGTAAATCTAGTGTTGTAAAGGTGTGTGCTTGTGTGTCTGATTGGAGGAGGGGGGGGGGTCGTGGAAGTGTAGATGATCTGAGATGGTAGTGGTCTGCGAATAGGTTTGTTATTGTTTGTGGGTCTGTTGTGGTGTTGTTGTGTCTAAGTGTGATGGCTTTGATTGGGGGTTTTGTCGGTGTTGGAATGTTTTCAGAAGTGTCCAAATTTCGCCGAGGGGTGTAAATCTGTTAAATTGGGTGCTAAATGTGTTCCAAGAGGTCTTTTTGCGTTTTTAATGATGGTTTTACATTGTGTTCTGAGTTGTTTGCATACTGTTAGTATTTCTGGCGTGCGGTGTCTTTCATATCTGTAGCGTGCGTGGTTCCTCGCGCGGATCGCCCGGTGGCAATCATCACTTCAGCAGGGAGCCGTGCGAGGTTGGCGAGGTTGGCGTCGTGGTTTTGTTTGTGGTATGTGTTGATGTGCTGTGGTGATGAGTATGTCTGCGAATTGTTCTGGTGATAGTTGGGCGTTGTGGGCTGTTTTGACTGCCATGGATTCTGATAAAGGGTTCCAGGAGGTTTTTTTAGATTCCACCGGCCAGGCTGGGGATGGAGAGGGGGGGGAGGCAGTGGTCAGGATTTTGGTGAAGGTAATGGTGATGGGTGCGTGGTCGCTGAAGTGTGGGTCTGAATCGGCGGTCCAGGATAAGGTAAGGGCTATGCGTGATGATGAGAGGGTTACGTCTGGGGTTGTGGGGAGGTGGGAACCAATTGGGACGAGGTAGGTTGGTGATCCGGTGTTGAGTATTGTGAGGTTGTGTTTGTTCGCTAATGTGATGAGTGTGCGAGCTCTGTTATCAGGTGCTATTATGCTTGGGTTGCATAGTGTGTGGTGTGAGTTGAAATATCCGGTTAATATTACTGGGGTGTTAATTTGATCAAGTGCTTTATCTAGTTCCGAAAGGGTTTCTGTGTTCCGTGAGGGGCGTCGTATATGTTAATGGATGTGTAAGCCGTGTTGTGGAGGTGCATTTCTGTTATCAGTACATCTGCTGTGATGTTGAAGTGTATCAGGCGGTGTGGTGTAGTGTTCTTAATGTATGTGCAGACACCACCTGACCTTTGTGTGTTGTGTGTGTCTTGTCTGTGCAGTGAGTATTGAGGAATGTTAAATTGATATGGGTCGTTGGGTTTGAAGTGGGTTTCTTGCATGCAGAGAAGGGGCGGTCTGTTCATGCAAAGCACTAAGGCAGTGCCTCACCTGATTAGAGCTGGGAAATATTGTTGTATGTTATTTTCATAAAATGATGCTTTCATCCACTGGAAAATGGCAAACTGGAAAAACTGGAAACAAATATGCATTGGTGACTCACAATCATAGTGAAAATTGAAGTTGATTTACATGTACATAATTTGCATCTTAGCTTCCAAACAGCTCTATCGCCGGTCGGCAGAGGCTAGCCTCTCGCACATTTCGCCATATAGTGAGTTTTCGTTTCATAACAAGCGCAGGGTAGGCAGGGGCCCTCCAATATCGTTTGGTAATCGGTGACGTCACATGGCCTGGACAATTGCTCAATCCCGTAGGCGCTCCAGCGAAACTTACGTGTTTTCCACACGACATTTCCGATCTTAAATGCCATCGAAGTGGGACAAAATCGGGTTCATTAGAAAGCTTGAAGAAGCTTGTCCACGGATATGAGCCGTATGTTCCCTAACACTAGGATTTTTTTCCCTTGGACCCACGCTGACTGCATTCATGTCAAGCGCAGCAGGAATCGCGCAGTGCCACGGGTAGTAGCAGTATGATGATGCAGGCCAACTGAAGATTACGGCCGGCAAGGAGGGGTGGGAGCAAGTAAGAGGTAAGTGTTGCAACATAATTCCTCCCCACTTGGTGCAGGGGCGTAAACAAGGGTGGGGTAGTTGGGGCATGTGCCCCCATGGGAAGGGAACCCATCCGGACAACAAAAGGCGACAACATTATATTTAGGCTACCGGCGGATGTACCTACACTGGTTTGAATAGCACGCCCTTATCACCCATGTGCAGATAAAAAGCCTGCAGCTAGTTTTCAGGATTGTTTTTCATTTTTCATTCATATACCTATAGACCAGGGGTATTCTTTTTGTATATGTTTGAACAACAAGTGCCCCCTCAATGTTGGCCCTGTTCATTCATAATTCAAACTTCTAATATGTGGTACCATTGAACATACACTCGATCGATGTGGAGGATCCCATCAACTTCATGTATTTTACACACAAATAAACAACAATAATAGTAAGAACAATAATAATAATTATGTATACATATATATATATATATATATATATATATATATATATATATATATATATATATATATATATATGTACATATATAATATAACATCGAAAATATATACAATATGTGTGTTTGTGTGTGTATTCCAGCCATTTCGGGTCAAGAAATGAACATGTATGAAAACCCCAACGATATATGAATATACTATTTTATTTCCCGCCATTTATATATGAAAACGTACCGGCAATTTCAGAAGCATTTGAACAGGAGGGATAGGGTTGAAAACCACTGACGTCGGAACGATGATGATAGGTTTGGCTCTGTGTTGTAAATTGTGTTGTTGCTACTCATATTACCATAAAATAATAATAGATAATTATTATATAAAGTACTAAAATACTGATCGAAATCCGGCGATTGTTTTCTGCCTAACCTCATTTGGATGTCACGGACCGCCCCTGATGCCGAGTGCTATGTGATTTGATTGTAGTGCGTAGTGTTTTAATTCTGGCCAGTGTCCTATGAGTCCGTGTGTATTCCACTGTGTTCATTGTTTGTATGTGTTAGCGCGGGTGTGTGGGAGTTTAGATGATGGTTGTTTTTTGGTTGTGCTCTTTGTTGGCCTGTGCGGCTGAGTAGATGGTGGTGTCGCGTTTGGGGGGGGCGGTCGTGGTGTCTGAGTCAATTGTGCTGTGTTCTCGGTCCGTCTGGTCTTCCGGGTCTGTGTCCTGATGTGTGTGTGGATGTGGTGTAGGTGATCTGTCCAATGTGTGTGTGGTTTGTGGGAATGTTGCGGATGCCGGTTGGTATTCTGGGGGCGGTGGTGGGTGGTAGGTTGGAGTGAATAGGTTTGAGTGTGCTTGACGGTGGTTTGAAGGTCCTGGTGTTGGTGGTCTCGTTTTGCATGTGTTAGTGTTAGGTGGTGTGCGCATGTGCTGGGGTTGCGGTTGTTCTGTGTTAGTGTTTGTGTTGTGTTCCTGTTGGTTGGTTATTTGAGCTTAGGGGGCATCGACTGCTTCGGTCATCCAGCGCCCAGTTGTGTTCCTGTTGGGAACGTGTTGTCAGAGCCGGATAGTCTGCGTTTGATAGTGGCGGTGATGGTTGTCTTTGTGAGCCCGGCTCTGTGCGACGAGCCGGCCACGCCACCGGCGGGTCCTGGACCGACGCCCGGGCCCGGTATGGGTCCATGCCCTCAAGGTGGATCCGGCGGAGCACCTCCCAATCCGCCATCCACCGAGGGCAGGACCCATCCGAGGCCGCGTCCCCCCCCCCCCACCCGCAGGCGGCGCAGCACAGCTCGCCGCTGGTTCAGGTGTCGGTGGGGTGTGCTCGTGTGCAGGTGCCGCAGGTGTAGTGAGGTGCACGGCACCCCCCGCTGTGTGTCCGTATCGTTGACATTTTTTTAGAACGTCGCGGGAGGGGTGCGCGTGGCGTGACGGTGTATCTCAAGTATCCTGCTTTAATGTGGGTTGGTGGTATGCGTGTGTTGAAAGTCAGTATGAGTAGGTGTGTTGTGGTGTAGCCTGGCCTCAGGGCCGGCCGGTACACGGCGGAGACGCGCTGGTCCCCAAGTTTGCGGACCAGTGTCTCTGCCGGTATATCGACCAGCTCCGGAGGCCATGATCGTGCCTTGGCTGGTGTTCATGTTTGTGGCCGATGTGATAGTGACCGGCATTCCATGTATGTGTTTAATTTTGGTGAGTAAGTGGGCGTTGGTTGTGTTGTTGGCTTGTATTAGGATCGCCCCGGATCGTAGTGGTTTTGCGTGGAGGGGCGCCCCTGTGTAGTGGGAGATTTCACCATCTACCAGCCAGGGGTCCAGGGTGCCCATTGGCTCCCCGTCCCCCGTGAGGCAAATACAGTTGGGTACGGAGTGAAGATGGCAGGTGAGCGGCACACAGTGCACTATACAAATTTGGCGGAGGGTAAAGAAGGGCGTGAAGAGAGCCCACCAGGTGTAACAGTGGGGGCAGATAAAGTTGAAGAATACACAAAGAAATCGGAAACTGTACTAGAACAGAGCACGGATAGAGAGATGAGATAAAGATAGTGCAGAGGGCACTAGAGGGAAAGTCGGGTGGGGGTTTGGGGGAGCCTGGGGTGGGAGGGAGTGGCAGCACCGCCGGACTGACCTCGTCAAGTAGATACAGATTAGAGTTGGTCCTGACGGTGTAGAAAATGTAGAACGTAGAGGCAGATGCAGAGGCTATAATTGGACTTGAAGAAGTTGGCCTTGAAGTGCTGAAGATGGGTTAGATGGGCGGGAAGGTAGTGCTTGTGTGCAAAGGCGAAGTGGAGATTCTGTTAGGTTTGTGTCCGGAGTGTAGATGTATAAGTGTGCATATGGAGCTGGAGTTAGTGGCTATTGTGGCAGGTGGCTGATGGCTGATGGCTGGTGGCAGGTGGCTGATGGCGTCTCCTTCAGAGTCCCGAACCGCACCGTGGCCGCAGCTGGCGTCGTCCCGTCTCCTCTTCGTCCACTTTCGCAAACAGTCACGTGTGCTTCGGTAAGAGGTGATACCAAATTCGACCGATGTGGGACGTGCGAAACCCGAAAAAATATGAGAAATCGTGCTTTTAACTGTGTGTGTGTGTGTGAGTGAATTTTGCCAACCTGCCACCGTGTGGTGATATCGGCTGGTTCCGGTTGAGAGAAGATGTGTAAGAGAGTGAGTAGCGTAGGGTAGGAGGATAAATCCGAGGTGGAGGTTTAGTAGAGTAGTCAAGCAGTGGTGGAGTAGCGTTGAGATGGTCTTGAAGGGTAGAGCTGAGGTAATCCGGATCGATTGAAGATGTAGAGCTGGTGCAGTAGAGTTGTTTGAGAGCCGGAGATGATGAAGTCGAGAGAGAGAGTTAGTCCGGTAGGTACCACATTAGGGTATGGGGTGTAGTGGGGGTCGGGTCATCGCCAGTATTGAACATTACAAGAACATAAATATATATTTCTCTTTTTTCTCTTTTTCTTTTTTTCTTTTTTATTTCTTTTTGTAACGTATCTTTTTTTCTTTCTTCCATTTTCCTGGGTTTGTTCATTTTCTCTTTCGTTTTTTAACATATCTTCCTTTTTTTCCTTTTTTCTCTCCTTTTTCCTTTTTCACAATTCTTCCATAATGCGTGTAGTTTTGAGAAAGTGGAAGAGGTGTTCGTGTAATGCTGGATGGTCGTCGTTGAGGAGCGTGGTGAGGTTCAGTGGGATGTTGTTCGTGGTGCAATAGTTTGTGATATGTTGTCTTTGGTTGTATTTGGTGCAGTATATGAGCATGTGTTTGACTGCGAGTGTGTGGTGGCAGGTAGTGCATTGTGGTCGTGGTTGATTGAGTAGGAGGTATGAGTGTGTGAGTGCTGTGTGCCCTATGCGTAGTCGTGTTAGTGTCCGTTATCTTAGTCTGGTGTTTTGGTTGATGGAGTGCAGTGTTCGTGTTTGGGGTGTATTTCGTGTAGCTGTGTTGTTACTGTGTCCCATGTTTGTTGTAGCTGTGTTCAATTTTGGTGTTGTAGATGGTGCAGTATGCCGAGAAGATTGCGAATAATTCTGCTGTGTATGTGGATGCTGTGTCGTGCAGACGGGCGCGTAGGATGACCCGCGGCGGCGCTGCGTTGGTGTACAGCACCGCCGCTGCGCCCGTCTGCTGTGTATGTGATTTGGAGCCGTCTGTATATATGATGTTGCAGTTGACGTGCTGTGCTGTGAATTGTAGGAATAATTGTTGTATTTCTGCGTGTGTGTGTGTGTCTTTTGGCTTGTCAATGAGGAAGTGTGTGTTGGGTGTCGGCTGTTTCCACCATGCGATGGGTTGTGGGTGTGGTGTTGTCGTTGGGAGTGTTATGTCTAGTGTGTTAGCGTGTCGGTGTATGCGGGCAGCCTATTGTGGTTTGTAGTCGTGTGGAGTTCATGAATTGGTGTCTGCGTGCTGTGCTGAGTTTTAGTGCCTGTGTGCATGGGTGTTGTTTCGTGAGTTGTGTTTTGTAGTGGTACCTAAGTAGTGCTTCTGTACGTCTGTGCTGTAGTTCTGGGATGTGGTTGTATACGCGGAGAGCGTGAGAAGGTGAGGTGGTGAAGGCTCCTGTGACTATTTGAAGAGATCGTCGTTGAATAGAATCCATAATTTTGAGGTTTGATTTAGCTGCGTTTTCAAAGAGTGGGGATCCGTATTCCAGAATTGGCCGAATGAGTGATTTGTAAAGGGTCAGAAGTGTGTTTCGGTCGGATCCCCAGTGTGTGCCAGAAAGTGCTCGTAGTGTGTTGATTCTTTTTGAGGCCCGTTTTTGTATGTTTAGGAAGTGTGGTCGAAAAGTTAGTTGCTTGTCTAATGTGATACCTAGAAATTTTGTTGTGGTGACAAAGGGAATGGGTGAGTTGTTTATTTTTAGGGGTCGTAGGTTTGTGTCTGTTGTAGCCGAAAATCATACGTTTGGATTTGAGTGGTGCTATATGGAGATTTAGTGTGGCAAGTTTGTTGTTGAGTTCTGTTGGTGCGTGTTGTAATGCTGTTAGTGCGTGTGCTGGTGCCTTTGTTGATGTCCATATTACTATGTCGTCGGCGTAGACTTAAATTTTTGTCGAAAAGTTGTCGGTGACGGCGGAATTTAGGGCTAAAATGAAGAGTAGGGGACTGAGGACTGAGCCTTGCATTAAACCGATGGTGGGGAATTTGGTGTCTGAGGTGTGGGCCCCAATTTTTACTTGAAAATAACATGTTGAGTAGATAGAAATGGAAGTAGTGCATCAGTCTGTGCCTTGTATGTCGATGTGTGTAAGTGTTGTATTAGTGCTGTTATGTTGATGGTGTCATAGGCTTGTTTTAGATCCAGGAAGACGGCGGTCGTGGAGCGTTTCCTGGCCGCCGCTTCCTGGATGTTGGTAATCAGGTACGTGAGGTTGATAAAACATGATCGATTTGGAAGGAAGCCTGATTGAATAGGAGAGATTAAGTGTTGTGTTTGAATGATATAGAGGAGGCGTTTTTTAAGAAGACGTTCGAATAGTTTGTGGAAGCAAAAGAGTTGAGTCTGTGTTTGGTTTTGGTATAGGTAGGAGAGAAGCGTGTAGCCAGGATTGTGGTAATGTATGTGTGGTCCATGCGGTGTTGTAGGTGTTGAGTAGTGTGTGTAGTGCTGATGTTGGTAGGTGTTTGAAGAAAGAGTAGTGAATGTTGTCCAGTCCTACACATGTGTTACCTGTCTGTGTGATTGCTAGTTGTAATTCTGTAAGTGTAAATCTAGGACAATGACATCTGTATTGCATCATTAGTAATGTCCAAAACATCATTAACGCCAATTTTGGAGCATTTAAACATAATCACAGCGACCCATAAAACAATGACAAGTCAAGCCACGCAAAACCGTAAAATTTTGCTATTTTGACCTCATTTGACTTTGAAGATATTGATCTAAAGTCATGCACTTTACACACAATAGAGTTCACTATCGTGCCCATCCACCCTGCGAATTTCGTTGTTATAGCCTTCATCGGAGCTGAGATCTTGGGGGGGGCGGAATCCGCCCCCCTCCAGTGCGCGTTATTTTCAGAGGCCCTCCAGTGCGCGTGTTCATAGCACATGTTTTACATGTATTTGAACTCGATAGTTTCGTGGTCTCAACGCGATATTTATGGATCTCTTCTGAATTTTCCTTAAAGTCCGAATCCCGGCTCGATTTGTCGAGACTCTGGCACCATGCTTTTGTGTCCCACCACTTTTTGTTCGACCCCCAGTATGTTTCTCTGGGTGGTACGCGATTTCGGAAGACAACTGATGCTGTGTTCGGTGCTCCAGTCATTTTCCTGACCAGGACAGATAAAAAATACATACATATTTCGAAAGGCTCCGGCTGGATTTTTTTCTTGGATACCAATGCGATTTGTGAGATCACACCGCGCTTATGTGAGGCCCTAGACGCCAATTTTTGGGAGCCCCGACATGCATGTTTCATGCCAAAATCAAATGTTTCGGACTATCGATGGCAATTGTGGGTCCCGAACGCAATATTTGGGGAAACCGGTAAGTTTTCGCGGCGCGTTATAGTTAGCTGCCTCATGACCCTAACGCGATCATGGCGGTTCTTGCTTCAGATTTTGGGGCCTCGGAGCGGGTTTCCTGGGCCCGTCGTATTTATTTGGAGGCCCGTGTAAGAATTCTGGTGGACCGACGCGATTTTTGGTGGCCCATGCGCGACTTTTTGTGGCCCCGACACGATTCTTGGGAGCCTATCTCTCTTAGAAGGAAGGGGCATTTGCCCCTTTGATATGCCATTGCGGCCACGGAAGGAGCTTTTTTTTCAGCAGATGGCACCTTATACACTTTCACACACTTTCGGAACACACTTTTACACAATACACTTTCGGAGTGTAAAATTCCTCCGATAAATTTATGTCTGGTCCTGTTCTTAATTTGGCGGTACTGGGGTCGATTCGATCTAGTCTCAGTATGAACTTTTTTACATCAAGTTCTATCTTTTTAAAGGTCCTTATACGATATGTTGTCCGGTGCCAAACAGGCTTTTGGGGGAATGACCCGATTTTTGAGGCCGCAGAGTAACATTCCGGTTAAGAATTTATTTTCTTGGGCAGCTGAAACATTTGGGGCCCTGGTGCGACTTTTTGGACCCCCTGCGTGATTTTCAAGGGCTGCGAGGCGATTTTTTGTTTATTCCGATGTAATCTTTTGTGTCCCGTCGTCAGTTGCTTGGATCCCCAGCGCGAGTTTTAGCGACCTCGACATTTTTCGCGTCCAACATGTTCGGCAGGCCTTTAGCGTCATTATTGGGGCCCCAGAGTGATTATCCATGTCTGGATTGTTTTTCGTTGCCCCGGCTTCATTTGTGTCCCAACAAGACTGTTGAGGAACGGTACGATTTGTCTTGCCAATATTGTGATTTCCATGGTCCCGGCGTGACGTTTTGCACCACCAAGCTCAACGTGAGTTTCAGGGGCATCTATCGGTTCTTTTTGGGCCCGTATCGTGATCCTCAAGTACCTCGGTACGACTCCAACCATTTATTATGGGCTTCTTCTTGCAAATTTTAGGCCTCCTCCCGCGTCTTAGAGGTCTCGTGTCATTTCCTGGAGCCTCTTCCGGTTTTGGACGTCTCCTCGTGTGTTCTACCTTCCTCCATGCCCACCTCCCCCATCTTGGAGGGACTCTTCCTACATTCTGGGCCCTTTTTACATGGCATTCCTACTTCTTCTCATGTTCCAGGGGCATTATTTTCCAAATTAGGGGCCTCCTGCTACGCCTCCATAGCCTCCTAATTTGTCCTGGCAAAGCCAACCCGTCTTGAGGGCATCTTAAATCTTGGAAACCTCACCTCCTTCCACGCTTACTACCACTACTATCTTTAGGGCTTCCTCTCACTTTCTCGGAGTTATTTCCGGTCTTGGGGGCCTCATTCGCCCCGGAAACCTCCTATTCCGTCCTGAGGGACTCCTCTCGAGTCCGGCAGGGGCCTCCTTTTCTCTTCTAGAGGTCTTCTTTGTCAAATTAGGGGCCTCCTGTCACGTCTTGGGGCCTCTTGCTCTGCGTTTTGATTCAATCTTTGCCCATTTAAAGATGACCTCCTATCTATTGGTGGACCCCTCTTCTCTCCCGGTACCTCCTTTTCTAAATTACAAGCAACCTGTCCTATCACAGTTGCCTTGTCATTTTCTGGGGACCTTCTTACCCGTTTTCGAGCCTTCTTTTTTGCCAAGGAGCCATCCATCTTATTCAATGGCCTTTCTCCCCTATTTTATGGGTCTTCTCGTTCACCATGGGGTCTCATTTCCAATCCTGTGTCGTCCTCTTCCGAATAAGGCGTCTCCTGCCACGTTTCTTGATCATCCTTTTTTATCTTGGTGGAACCTTGCCCGTTTTTGCGCCTCCCAAAACTCATTTCATATCCAATGACTTTCTCTTCCGTCCTAGGACCTCTTCTCATTTTCTGGGGCCTCACTTCTCGTATTGTGACCTCCTTTGCAATCCTGGGGACCTCCATTGCAATCATGGGGGCCTCCTTCGTAATCATTGGGGGGCCTCCTTTGGTATCCTGGGGGCCTCCGGGCCAATTGTTGGAACTCTTTTTATTTCTGGGGCTTCCTAACCTACCCTATCCTCTCCTAGGCGACTCCCTTTCAAATTAGGGACCTCTTCTCACGTCTTGGAGGCATCGTCACCTGTGTTTGGAGCATCATTATCTTTTTAGCAGGGTGCTTTTGTGTCATAATCCCAAATGTTCTCTCCTAGAGTCCTCCTCTGCCAAAATATGGACTTCATCTGGCTGGTCTCAGTGGCCTTTTTCTCATTCCTGCGGAGACCTTCTTACCTATCTCGGGGACCCCTCTTGCGTCTGAAGGAATGTCTCCTATCATTCCTTATATTCTATTGCAGGGATCTCGTCTTCCATCCTGGGTGCTTCGTTTTCCAACTTAAGAATATCCTGTCACCCATCGGAAGCCTTCTTGTCTAACCTGGGTGGCTTCCTGCCCGCCTCGGTGGCATCCTTTTCGTCCTGTGGGGTCTGCTCCCAATCTCTGTCCTGTGTCTCTTATTGGGACCTGATTATATTTCCCGGGAGCCTCGTTACCGGTCTTGGGAGCCTCCTTGACAGCATTATCATCTGTCTCGTCCGTCTCCTTGCTCATCATATTTCCTTGTGCATTTTCAGATAGGGGCCTTCTCGAATTTCAGGGGGCGGCGCCCCCCCCCAGTCTCACGGTAGGAGAGACGACTGTCCTCTCTGTCCCCTCGGTGGCGACGCCCCTGCCTGCAGCTGAGCTGACTTCCCGGCCAGTTGATGTACACCTCAGCGGCGGCTGATGGCAGCCTGCTGGTCGGAGCAGCGTCTATTTGCCCTGGCGCAGTGTCTCCGTGTGTCCACTTCAAATGAGCCGTGCACGCTAAACAAACACGGAAATTTTACACGGCTGTTTTGAATCGAGCTAAAACAACTAAAACAATGGATTGTGTAGGGTGATCACATAATTGTTGGGTGTTTGTCGCCAGATCAAACACTGACGTCTCGAGCCAGCACGGTGACGAGTGCCGGTGACGAGTGCCAGTGATACGGTGACGAGTGCCGGTGACGAGTGCCGGTGACGAGTGCCGGTGACGAGTGCCGGTGACGAGTGCCGGTGACGAGTGCCGGTGGGGAATCTCGGTACGAGTGCCGTACGGTGCCGGTGACGAGTGCCGGTGACGAGTGCCGGTGACGAGTGCCGGCGGTGCTGTCTGGCGAACTCGCCAACAGCACCGCCTGATGGTGACGCAACAGACTGTGGAGACCAGTTCACCAACTTCGTACTGCTCCTCTCCCGAACTCCAAGTACAGCCATTTCACATAGTTAGCGAACGCCGAGGTAGTAAGGGAGGCCTAATGTTCCAGATGGGCGCGTTGCCAACACCAAGATAGGTGAGTGAGGCCTAGTGTTGCAGATGGATGTTTCGCCAACACCAAGGCAAGTAAGGCCTAGTGTTGCACATGGGCGTGTCGCCAACACGTGACAGCGGGACAAGATGAAACTAAAGATTCAGCATTTTGCCAATATACAGTTTGTGCTCAGCTAATGCATCCGATTTTGAACCAATGATCTGCCCTCTTCGCCCAGAATGTCTTAGGTCAGAGCGCTTACCTGTGCGTGATATGCACGCTTACCTGGCCGTGAACACTGGCGCACTGGTATGTATTGGACCTATCAAGATATCTTCTTCAGGGAAAGACAGGAGGGGAAAAAGATCCACGGGTATGCAGATGAAGCTATGAATTAAGTGAGCATTCGAACTTCAGAGAACTCACATTCCATTTCCAGACAGATGTAAGTACCCTTTGTATGTATTATGCATACCACATATCCGATTGCAATCATACACAATCCATTCTGCTATGCATTGGACCTATCAGTTGAGTTTCAAGTGCAGATGACTGACGCATGGAGGTGAAGTCAGCGACCAAAACTAACCTGAGCGGCATTTTGGATGAGTACCGCCCAACGTCCAAACCACGCGAAACGTCCCAACATTTTACCCGAATGCCTTGGCTATGGCAAGGTATCTGCGCAATTGTTCACACTTGAAGACTGAAAGCCCTCAGGGTACTAGTGAGAGCCATCGGGATATTACTAGTGAACGCCATCAGGGTATTAGTGAGAGCCAGCAGGATACTAGTGGGGGCCATCAGGATTCTGGTGAGAGCTCATGCAAACAATAGTTCCGAAATCTTACCGGAGAACCACATCCACAAAAAATTGTCCTACTCCATTGTCCCAGATGTTTATACTACTATTGCCCCCGAAGTTTGCTAATCTATAAAAGCAAAACTTCCATAGACGATTTAACGTAATGCAGCCTCAAGACATGAACAATGTATCACTCAAGCAATTCGAGACTTCTTTGCACCGATCACCTTTTCAGCCGTTTACAGGTACATGAACCAAATACGAGGTTGCATAGCTAAATGGGGTAGAAAAGTGAATGACTTGGAGCACTCTTTCGCGACAACTGCTGACCCAGCCCATCTCATGGATCTTTTCATATATGGAACACAGAATGATACTGGCACACCCACGACCCCCGTCATTGCCACGTGCTTCTCATGAAGGACAGCTTAAGCCGCCCACGTTCTCGTCGCCATTCACTGACCTGACCTGCTGAATCCCCTCTCCGGTAATCTTTTAAGGCACCAAGACATCCAGCAGGCAACGCTTCACGAGCACAACAAAAGCAAGCAGAACCACAACCGACTGCGGCGCCCCGTTCCCGGTGTGGACATGACCATCCGTACAGGCCCTGCGCGTGCCGAACGGCAGTGGCGGCGCGGCCGGCTGCCAGCTGCCGCCCCACGACACGCTGTCAGAGTGTGTACGTGACTGGTGTGGGTGCCAGGCCGGTGGCACCCGAGCACGTGGTAATCAGGCCGACTGGTGACACGTCACACAATTAGATGTGCTCAGATTGGCGGCACCAGTTGTAGGCCCGATTACGTCCTTCCAGGGAGAAGTGTCCTCAGACGTCGGCTGGGCAGTGGCTGGGTGCGCCAAGTCGGGGCGAATTCCGCTCACGGCTGGGCCCACCAAGTCGGAGTGGATGCCGCTCACGGCTGGGCCCACCAAGTCGGAGTGGATGCCGCTCACGGCTGGGCCCACCAAGTCGGAGTGGATGCCGCTCACGGCTGGGCCCACCAAGTCGGAGTGGATGCCGCTTACGGCTGGGCCCACCAAGTCGGAGTGGATGCCGCTCACGGCTGGGCCCACCAAGTCGGAGTGGATGCCGCTTACGGCTGGGCCCACCAAGTCGGAGTGGATGCCGCTCACGGCTGGGCCCACCAAGTCAGAGTGGATGCTTCTCTTGGTTGGGTCCACCAAGCCGTAGTGGATGGCACCCACGGTTGGGCCCGCCAAATCGGAATGGATGCATCTTACCACAGGATCCACCAAGTCGGAGTGGATGCCGCTCACGGCTGGGCCCACCAAGTCGGAGAGGATGCCGCTCACGGCTGGATCCGCCAAGTCCGAGTGAGTGACAAGGCTGGACCCGGGAGGTCAGAGTGGACGCCACTCATCGAACGTCACACGGCGTGTCCGATTGTTGGAGGTGTAATGTCTTTGTTGTGGTATTCTTTGAATCGCATGGTGCAAGTAGAGGCGAATGACATCTTCAAGGAATCATCTCAATAATAATCATCAACGAATAACAGCACATTGAAGTGCTAACGACCTAAAAATGCCCCAAATAATGCAACGGTCACTCAATCCTTTTACCATTTTGTCTGGAACAACTGAAATATCAAGTCAGGGCAGTCAGTTGCTTCATACCAGTAAAAAGAGCATTTGGTTCCTTCACAAGCAGACAAGATTCTTGATAATTGTTGAACAATCATGGTTTCAATGCAATGATGGTATTTGCCATTGGGGATGAAATTTCGGATATTTTTGGATATCCCTCCCCGTCGACGTCATGACGCTGGCAATGCAAAAATGACTCAAATGTGACTTGTGTGGCCTGCTCAATCTGCACAGTCCGCCGCTACTGCACGATGCCCAAATATATCTTGCTATCCACACTGCTCCAAGATTCTTGCTCGAGTATCACGTAGATTGATTCGTTTTAATACATTTTCGACAAGGTAACCTCATTTTATTACTTTAATAGACCTACTCACTATAAAGTTACACACCTCGTACTGCAGAAATATAGGTGGATGTACTACTTGTTGAATTAACACCAACCTCAATTTTGTTTTTGGATTGGATATGACCGATGTCTTTTCAGACATTCCTGTACATGCAACACCACATCATCAAGCTACCTCTTACGAAATGCTTCGTTAGGAAGGCGAGGGAGGAATTATAGCCATTCTCTTATTCAATGAAGTTCTGGAGGAAATTTCTTTGTCATTAACAGTTGAATTACATTTGAAATGCGTTCAATGTTCTGCTTGCAAATATTGGAACTACACTTGGAGGCCCGATTGGTGAAATGCTACATGAGATCAAATTGAACAAGATCCATCGATTTCAGGAAACAATTAAATGCTTTTTTCCAGATAGCGACTTATGAACCTGTGAATAACAAGAGATATTCCACGTAACAAAATACCAAATGTCCCTAAGAAGCTTCGCGCAATTACATGGAGTACAGCGGCGGTTCAAATCAAGGGCCCATGTCACAACTAACGGAGAGGTTGTGGATTCAATGCCAAGGTGCTGACTGAACTTCTTGCCGCTCATCGATTATCTCACGACGTCAAAAATTGAACGGGCGAAGACCACAGGTAGGTGAGTTGAAAGTCAACTGGACAGGAAAACGGTTTTGGGTGCTTGGTGCGTGGTATTGCTACACAAGACATGGAATATTCCACTAAATACGTATGACAACAGGCCTCTTCACGGCCAGTTGTCCACCGTATGTCCGCTGATCCACGGCTGGTTGTCCACTGTTTGTCTGCCTCTCCACGGCCAGTTGTCCACCGTTTGTCCGCTGCTCCACGGCCGGTTGTCCACTGTTTGTCTGCCTCTCCACGGCCAGTTGTCCACCGTTTGTCCGCTGATCCACGGCCGGTTGTCCACTGTTTGTCTGCCTCTCCACGGCCAGTTGTCCACCGTATGTCCGCTGATCCACGGCCGGTTGTCCACTGTTTGTCTGCCTCTCCACGGCCAGTTGTCCACCGTATGTCCGCTGATCCACGGCTGGTTGTCCATCGTTTGTCAGACGCTCCACGCATGGTTGTCCACCGTTTGTCCCAGCTGTCCACCGTTTGTCCACCGCCCCACGGCTGGTTGTCCACCGTTTCATTACTGGCTGTCCACTGATACGTAAGTGCTTTTCAACCACCGACTACTCATGGTTTGGTTTATTAACTGGTCTGGCACTTCGCCATTGGTCATCCACCGGTCTATCAGGTAGTTCGTTGGGTCATAGGCCATCCACTGGTCCGTACGCTGCTCAATGATCACTCATTGCGCAGTTTTTGCTATTAGTCACGAACGCATCGGTCGGTTGGTTAATAGTCGCGGTGGTCTGTAGCTCAGTTTTGTGCCACTCATTGATACAGCGTCCGGCTGTAAGGCGAACTGGTTCAGAATTAAACTCTCTGGTATTGCTCCCTATGACGACCATTGCTCCCGCGTTGCTCGTATTACTTTCATTGGATTTTCCCAGACATTCAGCACTACGTTGGCAAGTCGTAGAGGCTAGGATAGAGTGATGTTATAGAGAGTATCCGAGCTGGCGTGCTGTATATTCTCTATGCAATGCTTCTTAGTACATGCTAAGGACACTAAAAGCTATGTGGTGGACACAAGGTCAGATACGTTCACAATGCCGAGATAAAGTCATTCCCGGAATTAACTATAGAGTTTTAGATAGGTACGCTGATGTCCTGGATCCCCTCCAAAAACCATAAACAAGCCACCCCTGACTCCAAATTACCGCCGTCATCTGTACATGCGGACAACATCGGTGATAAATATACAACATTAAGCCATTTGATGCTTTCCAGAATGACGTACCGTTTACCAAAGAAGAGGTAATCGATTCCCGTTTTTTTTTCTTCACCGAGACGGTCAAGGGTAAGCGGTGGCGTAGTACAGCAATATTAAACAGCGGCGCAGTGCACATAGTACACAGTACGCAGTGGCGTAGTACATAGTACACAGCGGCGCAAATAGTACACAGTTTCGCATAGCAACAATAATACAAGAAACAGTGACCTAGAACCACAAAAATAAACAGTGACGCATTACAGTAATAATAACAGCATCACAGTACCGCAATAATAAACAATGGCGCAGTACAGAAATAATGAACAATGGTGTAGTACAGAAATAATAAACAGTGTCCAAGCAAAGAAATAATGGACAGTGGCACAGTACAGCAGAAATACACAGAGGCGTAGTACAGCAATATATGCAGTGCTGCAATAGAGGAATATTAAACAGTGGCGTAATACAGCAATAGTGCAGAGTGGTGTAGTACAACAATAATCAACCGTGGCGCAGTACCGGAATAATAAACCGTGGCGCCGTACAATAATAATACACCGCAGCGTGGTAAAGGAATAATAAACAGTGACGCAGTAGAGCAAACATGAACAATGATTGCCGCGGCACGACAAGAGTAATGCGTGTTCCAATATGGAAAGTTGTAAATGAAATGGTATATTTCAAGCCAACTACCGCTTTCAATCAATCGCAGTTTCATTCAAAGTCGATCAATGCTGCGCTGCTCTTCCCGACTGAGACTGTGATGTCAACATCCGTCCCGACTGAGACTGTGATGTCGACATCCGTCCCGACTGGGCCTGTGATGTCGACATCCATCCTGACTGGGACTGTGATGTCGACATCCATCCCGACTGGGACTGTGATGTCGACATCCATCCTGACTGGGACTGTGATGTCGACATCCATCCCGACTGGGACTGTGATGTCGACATCCATCCTGACTGGGACATCCATCGACTGATGATGTCGACATCCATCCCGACTGGGACTGTGATGTCGACATCCATCCCGACTGGGACTGTGATGTCGACATCCATCCCGAACTCCTGGGACTGTGATGTCGACATCCATCCCGACTGGGACTGTGATGTCGACATCCATCCCGACTGGGACTGTGATGTCGACATCCATCCCGACTGGGACTGTGATGTCGACATCCATCCCGACTGGGACTGTGATGTCGACATCCATCCCGACTGGGACTGTGATGTCGACATCCATCCCGACTGGGACTGTGATGTCGACATCCATCCCGACTGGGACTGTGATGTCGACATCCATCCCGACTGGGACTGTGATGTCGACATCCATCCCGACTGGGACTGTGATGTCGACATCCATCCCGACTGGGACTGTGATGTCGACATCCATCCCGACTGGGACTGTGATGTCGACATCCATCCCGACTGGGACTGTGATGTCGACATCCATCCTGACTGGGACTGTGATGTCGACATCCATCCTGGACTGTGATGTCGACATCCATCCCGACTGGGACTGTGATGTCGACATCCATCCCGACGGTTCGACATCCATCCCGACCGGGACTGTGATGTCGACATCCATCCTGACTGGGACTGTGATGTCGACATCCATCCCGACTGGGACTGTGATGTCGACATCCATCCTGACTGGGACTGTGATGTCGACATCCATCCTGACTGGGACTGTGATGTCGACATCCATCCCGACCGGGACTGTGATGTCGACATCCATCCTGACTGGGACTGTGATGTCGACATCCATCCATGCTGTCGACATCCGCGCCACCCACTACAACCGCAGATTCGATCAGAAGTCTTGCCGCCCCGCCAGTTACCAGCTACAGCTCACTGAAATGTGTCGGCTTACACCTGCTAATTATTGCCTGCTAAGAGAGACGCATGCCACTAGATTGTGAGGACCTGCTCGGGAAATAACATACAGTGACACCGGAATTGTTCGATACGAAGCCCCGTTCGTGCCTCGGTGGAGAACTACCTGTATCTCCGGCCCATCACCGTAATAATTTAATGAGAGCGCTAATTATCACCTGGATCAGTCGCTGACCAGTCGCTGGTGACCACCGGACTGTACTGACCTGACCTGACCAGCTCCAGTCTCTGCCAACAATACAGCCGCTCTTCCCCAACGCCAGTGGCACCACACCCAGACCAGCTGCAGTCTCTGCCAACAATACAGCCGCTCTTCCCCAACGCCAGTGGCACCACACCCAGACCAGCTGCAGTCTCTGCCAACACCACAGCAGCTCTCCCCCAACGCCAGTGGCACCACACCCAGACCAGCTGCAGTCTCTGCCAACACCACAGCAGCTCTCCCCCAACGCCAGTGGCACCACACCCAGACCAGCTGCAGTCTCTGCCAACACCACAGCAGCTCTCCCCCAACGCCAGTGGCACCACACCCAGACCAGCTGCAGTCTCTGCCAACACCACAGCAGCTCTCCCCCAACGCCAGTGGCACCACACCCAGACCAGCTGCAGTCTCTGCCAACACCACAGCCGCTCTCCCCCAACGCCAGTGGCACCACACCCAGACCAGCTGCAGTCTCTGCCAACAATACAGCCGCTCTTCCCCAACGCCAGTGGCACCACACCCAGACCAGCTCCAGTATCTGCCAACACCGCAGCAGCTCTCCCCACCTCCAGCGGCAGCATACCAAAACTAGCTCCAGTCCCCGCCATTGCAAGATTGACCGTCCTACAACCGGGCGTTGTACCATTTTAGTCTTTACACAACACACGTTGCTTTTCCGCGCGCGCGCGCGCGCGAGAGGGGACTAGTCACTCATGGAGAGGGGGCCTACCCGGCTAGTGCCATGGCCTGTCACTTGCCGGTATCACCTATTGCAATACACTGCGGAGAGAGGGATTCGGTCGACGATTCCGACCAGCGCCTACCCAACATGTGCAGTGGCGACACCCCATATGGCTGTGAAATGCTACCATGTGGGCACTGACGAAGGCGTCGGCCGGCCGTTGCCGAGCCGCACCTGACGAAGCAAAACATTGGGCGGCAGCCGCGGCGCGAGGCGTC
Organism: Imbricaverruca yamaguchii; assembly: GCA_034440575.1. NCBI lineage: Eukaryota > Metazoa > Arthropoda > Thecostraca > Neoverrucidae > Imbricaverruca > Imbricaverruca yamaguchii. The sequence continues at coordinate 1,958,040 of JAOTOL010001651.1, read as the reverse complement.
AACTGCTGACGTCAGTGTGAGCTGGCGCCGGTCGACGGGCGACCTTCTCCGCTCGGGGCCGAGGATCCTTGATTACGTGGCTAGACCCATTTCGAAAGAGGTGTCCGAAATTCACTTCGTTGCAGTCGGTTGGGTCGGGCCAAAATCAAGCTTGAAAACTTGCTTTCTGAACCGCACATGTTAAGAACACACAACAAATATCCTTGACAACCCAATATACCCTTGAGCTCATATCACATCTAATGTTATCATTTTCAGCCCTGCTGAGGTTGTTGAAGGTACTAATATATAAACCCAGTGGTTGACCCATTATCGAAGGTCATGACCGTGACCTTGATCTTGGGGAATGACCTGGGAAAATATGAATGCATATGTTTTAGGTACTTTCAACAGAACCATTCAAGGAAATGCCATGCACCTCAACAAATTCATAAACAACCAAAAAAAAATCCGCTCCTGGTCAACAAAAGCACACAGTTCCGCTTCTGGCCAACAAATCATACAATTCGCTCCTAGTGAACAAAATGACACATTTCTGCTTCTAGTCATGTAGCCGCATGTACATTTTTGTTTTGGAAGAGGAGTAGAACTCATTTTGAAGGGTGTCTGGACATACTTCCCCCCTCCATATCCTCACCACATCCCTCGTTTCTTCCATGCGTGTTGTCGTCGGTAGTACAGCGATCCCAACGGCGCGCTAAACTGGTGGCATACTCCATCTGGTGAACAACCTGAATTCGATAATTGCAATCACTATTTAAGCTGCTCCATTCTCTAGCCGTGGGGAAAATTTAGCTGAAACATTCGAATGCCAATGGGCAACGTACATTAGAACAGCACATGCTTGATATCGCCACCAATTGCGCCATATGACATGTGCATCATTCTAAAAATACAGCAAGTGGAAATATGTCCGGGTACGGTTGTATCCCCCCATCGTTCAGCCGGGGGCATGATGAAACAACAACGGACAATGATGAAGGCAACACGTCCATTACAGAGAAGAAAACTGCCATGATTCGGACGACCTCGCACCAACACTGCACACAGCATGGTGGGGATCACACGGACCGATGCAGCAGAGGTAGTGACACGCACCTGTTGGCAGCTCTCCACAGCTCCACGACTCTGTCTGCTAAAGCAGATCAACGCCCACTTACCAATATCTCTTCCGTGTGGCAAGTAGTTGCGCATCCGCAAACAACGCGTTGTCACCCGAGCCGCTGGCAGTGTCTGCGTGTCAGGGTCATCAGCAGTCGGTAGGTGTGTCCTCCTGTCGCACTCCCTCACTCACTCGACGACCACGAGTGTCGCATGCCTGCATCGCGCGCCGACAACGCCCAGGCTCGTGCGTCACCGCGCAGCCAGTGACAAACACGACTCACGCAGACGGAGTAAGCAGCCGTAGGCATATGGGCTCGTATGCATCATAGACGAGCTGTGGGAATTGGCGGCGCGGCGGCATTTGCCGGCGCGCCGGCCACGGCGTTGGGTGCTGCCAATGCTGTGAGGTAAGCTGCAGATCTAGTGCAGCCCACGTGCGCTAAACTCGACTCATGGCGGTGATCATACCGTTTGGCAGTCACTGGGTCTGGATGGCTGCGGCTGGCACTTAATTCAGACGATGGCGGGGTGCGACCCCACGCCCTCCAGCTGAGTTTGTGCCTGGGATCTCCGATAGGCAAGGTAGAACCGCTGGAGCAATTATAGCTCAGTGATACACATTAGTATCCATGACATTTATATACAGATCTTCGGATGTGGATGCACACACGGATGGGACGGAGTGTAGCAAAGGAGATCCAAAACTTGTCTGAGACGCAGGCTAGAATAATTAAGAAATCCCATTACCTTATCGAGTTTGCATTATCACTGTTTTGGCACACCAGTTTTCATACCAAATAGCAGGCATTGAAAATAATAACTTGTGTCCGTATTTGGAGAAAACTAAGTTCAACTTACCTGTTGGTTGCCTGAAAATTACACGTGACGGGCGCGAGTGGGAGCTGGCCAGAACCTGATTCCGACATCATTGGAAACGGAAATTACGCCAGAGCGTGTTGTCATCCAGCCGAGTTGGATATCCCGGGAAGGAGATTTTATGACTTTACATTGTATGCAACCAACCCGCTGTGTAGCTCTAACCAGGCAACATTCTGTGCCCTCACCAATATGTCTAGTGTTTGCACAGACATAACCGCTGTACGGAGGAAGCCATACTCGATGATGTGCCCTTCAATGTTTCGACCGAATTAGCTTCAACACCGATAGAGGGGAACTTTCAACCATCATGTCAGCGGAATTGAGTAAAATTGTTGATAACATAGACTACGGTTTCCTCTGTCAAAAACTCCGATGGCACGGCTTTGATTCCACCTGGTTTTGCAGCTACCTGGGGGTGGGGCAGATGGTGAGAGGGGGCTCGGAGACCGTCCCGTCACACACGGTGTCCCCCAGGGTTCCATAGCTTGTTTGCCAATTCGTGCTTGCTGCCTCTTCACCAACGACCTTCCCTGCTCCGAAGATCTGATCTCGTACGTTGGCGACACCCAGCTGTTTCGTTGAGGAAAACTTGCAGAACTACACAACCCGCTTATAACACTGACTCGAAATTCGGCACACACGGTTTCGGTCAAACTCATTGAAGAGGAAGCCTGTCAAACCGAACTTCATTCCCATTGACTTTCGGCAAAACATAGAACGCCGTAGATTTCCCGTTCAAAATTTCAAGTGATTCAAACCATCACAAGCCGTCAATCCGCTGGGTGTCCTCATAGATACCGTTATATCGCGGGGGGCGGGCCTCACACAAGCCGCCCGTTGATGTAACTGCCTGCTCTCTCCCTCTACTGGCTACGTCACCACTTCACGAAAGACACTCAAATTGCCGATTCAAATCCACGTTTTTCTGCATATCACTCACTGAATTTCGGTGTGGGGAGGGGCATCCAAGAGTCAGCTGCAGAGTACAACAACCTATCAGCTTCGCAGCTAAGACTGTCACGGAAACACGCCGCCGTGAACACATTGGTCCGGCTTTGGAGTCCCTGGGGTGGCACAGAATCCAGCGCCAGGTGGAAAGACGAGGAGAAGGTAAAGAACTTAAGGTGTTCCACAGCGGCTCGGTCCTTTGAGCTGCCGAGACGCCGGCTAGCACGCACGCAGAGGAATTGTGTATTTCCGCCCGCTGCCTCTTGGGAACAGCTGCCTCCGTACGACTCTGTCTGCCGTTCCATGTCAGTTTTTAAGTCGGCTGTACAGGAGATGAAGTAATAAGTCTCGTTTTGGCTAATAGATCAGATATTTCTATTAGGTAATTCAGATAATCCAGTTGTGATTGGACCAAGTAATCCCCATAGGCTCATTCGTGAACAAATCATGGGAAAGATTTTGGAATATATATTGGAATACAAAGTATCCCAAAACAGAAATGGATTGTCATCAAACTGAAGGTAAACAATGCAACAAATGTGCAATTTCTCCAGTTAAATACCAGCATCAGAGCTACAAAACCAGTACCATATGATAAGGAATATGTTAATGCATATGAAGCTGAGTGCACATCAGAAAATCCGTATTATATATGGACTAAAACAACTTCCACGGATTTTTTTCTTCACAATTGGCAATGCACAAAAGAGCTCAAGTACATGACAAGATTTCAATTTGACAAGTTAAGTGCCAATGCCACTGACCCAGAATGAGTATCATGTCATAGGCACTGTTTTAATGCGTAGGCACTTCAGTGAACATCAAGAGAAATCCTTATGAAGTTAAGAAGCAGGAGAATTAAAGCAGACATTTTCATTCAATTCCCTATCGAGACATGCGTGTGCCGGCGGGGTTATTTTAGTAGCGCTTTGTTCCATTAGGTATTTTTGGCGATTAGTAGGTAACATTCAAAACACGAATACCGTCGTATGGAAGAAACTTTTCATGTCCATCTCTGTGTCTTGTGGACGTCGTGCGATACTGCGCCTGTGTGCCACGTGCAGATTGCAATTTACAGCTGACCGTACGTCAATATCAAGGCGCCCATTAAAACATTGTGACGTCATCAATATTCGTCGACATACTTATTCATCGATAAACTTGGCTCTCCCACATTAGCTTTCGCTTCACATAATATTGAGACATACAGTTAACGGCAGCATTTAGCCACATATTTAATCTTCGAAAAACTCCATTGGTATGATTATGTATCTCTTACTGGTAACCTTCCAGGTCGGGCGAAAGCGAGCAATGTTTTGGTGCTGCCATCCAGCCCGCCATGGTGCTGCCTCAATCTCCCTGCCCCGCTTCAAAGCATCGGCCGCCGCGCCAGAACATGCACTGCGCCACACATGTTTACTACAACTGACCAATCACGCCTCGAGCAGAGCAGAATAATTATACTCTGGAAAACCGGGAGATTGAGACGACTCTGGATACCGACCGATTTCCATCATCATGATGCCCCTGATCAATATGGTGCAAACGACTGCTTGCATAAGTCACATGAACTGTGTTCGGACCAAGTTGACAGTGTAGCTGTGTCGAGCCGCCAAACACCGCCAACGTAGCCTTTGACTAATCAGAGATTGAAATGTGATGTCATGCTTGACAATATAGCGGCCGCCTAAAATCTATTCCTTTGATTGATCCATGGCTGTGGTGACGACAACTCTTTGAAATAGGTCAGGACCTGGCGTTACAGCCTTGCATAACTGCTTCGATCCACATCTTTTTTAGTATCAACAAGGCTACCATTTGCTGACATATCCGACAAAGCGAAGGAAGAACTGCACATGAAGGAACTTGTCTACCATATCCAGCTGCAACATATGCTTTTAATGCATAGATATTGAACCATACATCAGACAAATATTGAGGGTTTAATCTTCTTTTCTGGTTGTGGAGGGGGATGTATCCCCTCCATCCTCCCCTGTGGCATATACATGTATATATATATAATATATATATAAATATATAAATATATATATATGTGCGACATTTAGAGCGGGTATTCTGTAAAGGTAGGAGGGACAGGAGGTGCATCACCAGGCCTGGTGCCAAGGTGAAGGACCTGGTACCTGTGGTGGCACAGGTCACCAGTGATCACCAGTTTAGCACAGTCATAGTGCACGTAGGGGTAAATAACATAGGTCCTGCTAGAAGTGAGGAGCTTCTGCGGGAGTACAGGGCCCTTCTGACCACCCTGAAGGGTACCAATAGTCATTGTAACAGCAATTTTGCCTAGGGCTAGAGCCTCCCCTGAGTGGAGCTCTAGGGCACTTGCAGCTAACGCCAGGGTATGTAAGCTCTGCCATGAGCTAGGTTTCACATTTGTAGACAAGTGGAGCAGGTTTTATTCATCGTGGGACCTCTATCAGAGGGATGGCCTGCACTTCTCTGAGAAGGGGGTCCATGTGTTGGGCAAAGTGTACGAGCATATCCTTCAGAGAAACTAGGAAATGGGGTGGGGAGGGATGAAATTGCGTTGCCAACTAAGGAATATTCCAATAGTGTCAGCCAAGGCAATAGAACCTGAAAGTCTGCAAATAGGGACAGCAGCAATTTAAGGGGACAGAGTGATAGTTCATCTAGTGATAAAAGAACTCCTCAGTGTGAAAAAGCCAAAGGTGATTATGGAGCATTTGGTAAGTGTATGATGTTTAATGCTCAGAGTATCCGTTCCAAATTTGATGAGTTCAAGTGCTATGTTGCTGAGGAGGAACCAGATTGTGTTTGCATTACGGAGGCATGGGTCAGTGAAGGGTATTTTGGAGATAACTTGCAGGACTATGAGATCCAGGGATACAATATGTTTTCGTGCAATAGGGGTCCAGCAATGAAAGGGGGTGGTGTAATGCTCTATATGAATAGCTTATTCAGTTCTCAAAAAGCAGCAGGTGGGGATAAAAATGTGTCTGTGGAGTCCATTTGGCTTCATGTCACTGTGGGAAAAAGCAACAGCAATACTCTTAGGATAGGAGCTTTCTACCGATCAGGAACCCTGCCACATTCTCAGCAACTGGAGCTTGAGAATGTGATTTGTGAGGAAATCAGTGGAAACTTTAAGAGGAAGTGCCTTATTCTTGGTGACTTTAATCTAAAAGGTTATAAAAATGCTGGTGTTGGCTCCCCATCATGCAAAATGTTTAGGAAATGCCTTGAAGAGGACCTGTTCTTACACCAGTTTGTATCGGAACGTACCAGGCATGGCTCATTCTTGGACCTTGTATTCTCGGATTTAAGTGACTTGGTTCAAGACTTGACTGTAGGAGAAACTCTGGGAAGAAGTGACCATAACATAGTTAGATTCAAGGCACATGTATGGGAAATTATCAAGGATAATTTGGTAAAGGTTCCAAAGTTCAACAGAGCAGACTTTGACTGCATGAGAGCGGCTTTAAGTGCCATCAGATGGGAAGAAGAATTCTCCAATTTAAATGCCTGTAAAATGTGGGAAAAGTTCAAATCTTACTTGAAGGAAATTCAGATTAGACATGTCCCCCAAAAGCAAAGACGCAATAGAAGGGTAGGAAAGCCAGCATGGCTTACACCAGACTTGATAAAAGCAATTAAGGTTAAGAAAACTGCATTTAGAGTCTTTAAAGAAGCCTAAAATGTCGATAATCTAAAGGCGTATCGAAAAGCTAGAGACGCTGTGAAGGAAAAAACCAGAGCAGCAACGTGAGCAAAAGAACTGGATTTAGCTAGAAACTGTAATGGGGACAGTGAAAAGTTCTTTAGTTTCTACAAGCTGAGTAAAGTTTCTAGCACAATTGGTGTACTGGAAGTAAACGGGACTACATTGGGTGAGGATAGTGAGATGGTTGAGGAGCTGAGCAAGCAGTTTAAATCAGTGTTTACATTGGAAGATATGACCATTCTGCCGACCGTACACCATAGTTCAGTGACATGTGATCTGACAAATGATGTTGATTTCATTGATAGTGATGTTGTTTACAATCATATCAGGAAAATAAAGCCAAACAAGGCAGCAGGACCTGATGAAGTTTATGCTAGGGTGTTGCGGGAAACTGAAAGGGAACTGGCATATCCACTTAGTATAATGCTTTGTAGATCAGTTTCACAAAATGAAATTCCAACCAATTGGAAAAGGGCAAATGTAGTTCCTATTGTCAAGAAAGGAGAAAGAGGGAAAGTTGAAAACTATAGGCCAGTAAGTCTCACATCCCTAGTCTGCAAGGTACTCGAATCATTTATCAAGGATAGAATAGTTAGTTATCTGGAAGGCAGCAGATTGATTCAAGATACTCAACATGGGTTTAGAAAAGGACGATCGTGTCTCACAAATCTCTTGGACTTTTTGAACTTCGCCACAGAACAATTTGATCAGGGAAATCAGGTTGATGTAGCATATCTTGACTTTAGTAAGGCCTTTGACAAGGTACCCCGTAAATGGTTAATGATACAGCTTCAGGCCCATGATATTGCAGGTAGCATCTTAAAATGGATAGAGTTGTGGCTTTCAGATAGACAGCAAAGAGTGATGCTAAATGGCACAAAGTCATCATGGCAAAATGTTCTTAGTGGAGTCCCCCAGGGTTCAGTACTGGGGGCACTATTGTTCATTATATTTGTAAATAACATTGAAAGTGGCCTAAGCAGTAAAGTTTTGAAATTTGCGAATGATTTGAAGGTCTTTAGGGCAATAACAGGTCAAAATGAGCATATCTCGCTGCAAAAAGACTTAGACGAACTTGTGAAGTGGTCCGAAGAATGGCAAATTACATTACATTTTGACAAGTGCAAAATCATGCATGTAGGTAAGCAGCATATGAAGGCTGCGTACTTGATGGGTGGCCAAGTGCTATCATTGACTCAACAGGAGAAGGATTTAGGTGTTATTCTAAACACAAAACTGGGGGCATCAGAACAGACCAAGGAAGCCAGGAAGAAGGCACTGAGAATGCTCGGGGCAATAAATAGGAATGTATCGTACAGAAGTGAGGAAGTGACCAGGAAGCTTTACTGTGCATATGTCAGGCCACATTTGGAATACTGCATCCAAGCTTGTTCTCCTAGCTATGAAAAAAATTGTTGGCTTTCAGAGAGAGTACAAAAGAGGGCTACAAAAATGGTTAATGGCATAAGCAACCTGGCATATGAGGAAAGATTGAAGAAATTGAAAATGTTTTCACTTAGATATAGAAGGCTGAGAGGAGATCTCACCGAGGTCTTTAAATTTGTTCATGGTCTGGAGAGGGGATATCTTGGGGAAAGGTTTGAATTGAACAGAAATGATGCAATTAGAGGTCATAAATTCAAAATTAAAGTTAACCACAGCAGAACAAGGTTAAGGCAGACTTTCTTCACCAACAGGGTAGTAGAACACTGGAACCAGCTGCCAGAAAACATTATCAGTAGCAGCACAATGAAAATCTTTTAAAAAAACAGCATAGACAATCATTATAAGAATATAGGGCTAGCTTTTCAGTATTACAGGGAGAGCTGACTGACAGATTTGGTGGGCCACTGGTTCAGTGTACAGAGTGCAACCAAGAGGGGCCCGTTTGGCTCATATTTGCACTAATCTTTTACGTCTTTTATGTCTTTATGTCTTTATATATATATGTACTGATAATGAACGGCAAATGTACCTTCATGTAACGCAAAACTCTCAGTTAAAATTGTGCTGTTGAACTATACCTGCTCGATCAGATGCTGGCTCCTGCTCTCGTCATAGGCCGTCAGCACAGCTGGCATCTTGTCCTTACGATCCACACTCTGGGAGAGACGTTTACTCGGTCGTTAGCTTTCGTCCCAGATGTTATCTGGCAGGTCTTTTCCATGTTCGAATTGAATGGCATCCGTCACTTCTTTTTTGGTCTTTTTATCGCATTTACTTTGTTTATTGTTTGTTTTTCAGCTTTGGTTAAGTAGGGTTTCTTTTCCCCAAGATGGGAAAATGAGAAAGACGGATATACGGATATTTATAACTTTTCATTGCATCACTACGACGAGGTCCAAAGACCACATCGCAGTGGCGGTACAACGATTTACATCAACGATGATTACGGTGGTGTTTATTGGTTTTACGACACGTCGACCGTTGATTCATGTAGCGTCAACAATCTCTCACACCGATTGGTCGCGAGCGAAGAGGAGCGACAGGTAAGACTATAACACACAATCTTTCAATTGTGAGACGGGCAACTTGTCCCTAATCTACTCGTCCCCTCGACGATGAGTGTACACCGACACCGACACCGACACCGACACCCACACACACACACACACACACACACACACACACACACACACACACACACACACACACACACACACACACACACACACACACACACACACACACCCCCACACACACACACACACACACACACACACACACACACACACACACACGCTCGCGCGCACGTGATGCTTCGTTATCGCTCCAGACGACAGCTGTTGAGGTGGGCTGCCTGCCCGGCCTATGTCGGTGGTAATCAGTGATCGATCAGTGCTGGATTATCCGGCGGGTTGCAGGGCAGCGCACACGGGCCGTGCCGGTACCGGCCGGCACGCAGCCGCCAGCCGGTTGGACGGCGTCATTTCGACGGATTTGCATGCGTTTCCTGTCACGATCGGTGTAATCACGACACCGGTGCTCGGACCGCCGCCACGATCAATCGCACGCGCAGCAGCGGCAGCGCACATTATCTGGGTCATTACGGCACGATGTTGGCCGGTCACGAGAGCCGGCCAGGTCACGAGACATCGCTCTCATGATCAGCTATTGATGGCGCCGCTCAGCTTCAGGCTCAGCCTTATGCTCGGCCTCCGGCTCATCCTCAGGCTCATCCTCAGGCTCAGCCTCAGGCTTAGCCTCAGGCTTATCCTCAGGCTCATCCTCAGGCTCAGCCTCAGGCTTAGCCTCAGGCTCATCCTCAGGCTCATCCTCAGGCTCAGCCTCAGGCTTAGCCTCAGTCCTGCTTCAAGTCCTGCTTGAAGTCCTGCTTTCCTCACCCTTGATTATACCTCCCTCTTAATTGAGATCCCCACCAGGTTTCATAACGTCGTTTCTTCTGAAGTACTCACAATGTGTGTTAAACGAAAAGCTCACGTGTTGCCACTTCAAATGTCTGTACAGAGCTCCGTGTGCTGGCACTTTCAGCGTCCGTACGGCGCTCCATGTGTTAGCAGTTTCAGCGTCCGTACGGCGCTCCATGTGTTAGCAGTTTCAGCGTCCGTGCAGCGCAAACTGCTAACACACAGAGCACACACAGTGTGCTCTGTGTGTTAGCAGTTTCAGAGTGCGTAGAACGCTCTGTGTGTTAGCAGCTTCAGTGTGCGCACAACGCTCTGTGTGTTAGCAGTTCCAGTGTGCGCACGACGCTCCGTGTGTTAACAGTTTCAGTGTGCGCACGACGCTCCGTGTGTTAGCACTTTCAGCGCCCGTACAGCGCGCCACGTGCTAGCACTTTCAGCGTCTATACGAGAATGGGAAGGCAACGGCATGATAGCCTACATACCTGCAGAATGGAAGCCCTGCAGACCGCTTCTTGTCCTCCCTCGTTGATGTCCCTTACATGCTGGTCTATTATAAGCGGGGACAAAGCCTGGCCTGGTCTACTGTGCATATCAATACGCGAGGGAAGTCGATATGAATTTGAATTTGAATGAATTTTCCTTTTATAATTGGTAGAGCAGACCGAGAAACGTTGTTAGAAGTCAACTTGCTCTAATAAAAAAGGCATACTTTAGCCAGAATATTCGATTTGAACTCTAATAGGCAAATATGCAAAATTAATAAGTAGTCAAAAACGGGAAAAAATGAAAAATTGCTCTCGTAAGTTTTATTGCATCCCCAAAGATAAGCAAACGCTGAAAGTTTCATTAAAATATCTGTATCCGTTAAAGCGTGACGATTGGTTTAACGTTTTCGAGGTGACCTCACTTGAACTTGACTATCTCGTTGACTCTAGGTGACCTGACTTCAACATTTTGAAACAGCATGCAAAATTGATGTGGGAAAAGGTATGCCAAATTTTGGCGCACTGCCGCGCGCCGTTCGTTCACTCTCCGCGAAAACCCAGAGGGGGTGGGGGGCGGTTGAAGACTCCCCTAAGACGCGGGTTAACCCGCGCAAGTCCGGGGGGCAGATATCTTTCCCCTGCGATGTTTCCTAATTTGCCTCTATACTAATCGAGTTAGCAAGGCCAAACCTGGTATGGCTGCTCATTAGTCCTTTCCGCATGTCCCCATTCGTTTATAATCCTGGGTCATCTTAGGTCAGGTCACCAGGTCAGGCGAAGTGACACAACTACACTTGGAGTTCTAGGTGGCATAACTTCCACAATAATTAGGCGATTTATTTCAAAGTCATAGCACGTCATGACCTCATCAGGGACCGTAATATGTACGTCGGGATTTTTTGTAGCATTACCTCAGGTGAGGTCGCGACCATGGCTTCCCCATTATAGGGCTATGGTAAAATATGCAAATGTCTCCTGGTTACATATTTACTTTCGGAATGATCCCACAACGGTTGTGGCATGTAGTTGGAAGCTATGCTCAATGCTACTGCTGACATTTTTGCTCATTGACCTCACCAAGGTCATCTGAGTTTACCTGAGATCACTACACATTTCTGCGCATTATATCGCACTGCATTGAGCTAGAAGGCTGAAATTACTGTCATTATGCTTGTATCGCCAAGACGTATCGATTGATATGCTACATGCCCTCCCTAGGCTATTTCATGAACTTGACCTGAGGTCATAGTTTCGGTTGACCTGATTTTAAATCACACCGCCTATTGTCGATAGCACATTTCAAGGACTATCGAATAGCGTTCGCCGTTTGTTTCTATCTGTTACAGGCGCTGACATATGTGTCAATATCTGAGAGTCCCACCCGATCTGGACGAATTTACCTATGATGGCCCAGTGACCTGAATATTGACCTGAGGGAAAAAAATACCGAAACACTTTCGATAGAGCCTGCCACCAGCTATCCAACGCCGTTTTCCGTTTGTCGCTAGTTAGCACAGTTCTAGAGATCTTAAGGGGCAGACATCTGTCCCCCCGGACATGCGAAGTTGATGCGGACCACCAGACGTGCGAGTGTTAACGTGTCTGAGTTACAGACACTATCTTTGAAGTCGAACACCTCTGTGGAATATGGTGCACGTATCACAAATGTGTCAACGCATTGTACCGAATTACATACATTGGCGTTACTTGTTGCTGAGGTGCCTGCATTTGCGTTTACTCGTCCAGTGTCCTATATGGCGTCTTCCACTGGTATTTAAGCCGGCTCATCTATGTTCTTCCCCAAACCGCCGGCGATATTGCTATCGCTCGGCAAGCAGGTTGCAACACTGTACCGCAATACCTTTGAGTACAACGGGTTAGTAGCATATTACGTTCGTGACTGCAGTGGTGGAGGCTGACGAGTGCGATGCTTCCACAGAACCGCGTCGGTAGCGTTAATTTCAGCAAGCTGACTTGTCAATTCCACGTACAATTTCCAACTGGAGACTGTAGTTTCTCACAGGAAGAGAGCTGAATGAAATCCAAGAATTGTTGACACGAGTCTAGTTTACGATATAAAGGGATACATTGATACATTTTTAGCAATGTTTGATGATGACGTAATAGGCGACGATGACTTACGCCAATTTGCTATTTTTCCCGGGAGGCTGGGTACCTCGGGTGCTCCCAGCCCGGGGAGGCTGGATACCTCGGGTGCTCCCGGCCCCATGTCACCGGCTCGGGTAGCACCTTACTTCGGCTGGCACGCACCCACTGATACTGGCTTGTGGCTTCGGTAACGCCAGGACACGGCAGTCCGACCCGACTGGCCGCGCCACTGCTGTCGACCAAGGTCAGTGAGGTCGACACAGACACACAGTGGCCGACAAGTGCACTAGCTGATATCGCGGCCGATCGCGTGTCGTCCCCATTTCCAGGCGGTCTAGTTCGTCGACGACGATAATGGACTACGATAGCGGCCAAATCCGATTTGTATTCTCTGACTGCGTCCAATTTGACTGTTAAAGAGCGTCTAATTGACGTGCCGTCTCACTTGATGTTTGACGCTTACATCGGTGGTGGTTTTTCTGGGTGCTAAAAAGATAACCGTAGGAGCTGTGATACTTTGTCGTTCTGCCTGGCTTCTGTAGATATTATAATGGCATTCAAAGTGGAATAGTTGCAAATAAAACTCGGCCATGGTCGTGGTCGTGTTTGCCGTTTTGTTCACAGGAGTTCTGCTACAACGTTTTTGACGTTTTCACATACTTACACTGATGAGCATTACGGTCTTCAGGGTGCTTGTACAGCCCATATGATTCAAATGCACCATGAAATATAACCGAATCGTATGAGCGAGAAACCATACTAATTCGGAGCATTTTCAACTTCAGCAATAAAATAATGCACCATCCATGTTCTGATTATTCATCAGTCTGCTTCCTCGAATTAAATGCCATCGTATATCCCCACAGTCAAATTACACACCCAAATCACACACCCATCAATCTAATTCTACCTTGTGACTGAACATCACGAAACATAGGTATCAGTCCCACTTGATGCTCATCGATTCAAAGATATATCTCGCGCGATTGGCTAACTGGATACATCCTTCCAATTTCAATTCAAGCATCCATATCAAGCTACACAACAAAGTCAACCTCAGTTAACCTGACCATCGAAACAAGCGCAGAATCACACGCTTCTACTGGGGTGCGTTGGAGCGAATCATTTTCAGGCACTTCTCCGTATAAAAATGGTAATTTTAGCTTATCATGAAAAGATGGCACTGTTGCGAGCGCGTCCGGCCTGTCTGGCGGCACAGCCTACCCACCGACCTGTGGCCGGAGCTCGGTCCACCGCCGCGGGCGCTAACTGCCCCCCGGTGACCAGGTCCGACCCTGGCACATGGCTGGCTGCCGCACGCTCGATACGAGGCATGCCACTAATTGTGACTAGCCGCTACACTCCAGTGTATGTAACTTTACGTTTTTGACCTTGAGGAGGGATATCGGGCTGCTCGGGGACGTCGTAAGCAATATACCTCTGCACGAGCCGCTCGTCTCTCGGTGTACCAGCTGGGCGGCGATACAACACACATACAATCTTCAGTTGTGCCACACGCACGTTATCCAGTATCAACATAGCTCTTGGTCCATGAAAGCCGAAGCACGAAGAGAGACGATTGAATCGAGCATGACTCAGGTTCGACCCAGATGCATGCCTGCCACCACCACGTAGCTGCCCAGCAATTGTTGCACAATGCAAGTACTCCTCTGGGCGCATTTGCTTTGAAATTTAAAAGCACCATGCTTTCTATGTTTCCCCATGTCCTCTCTCCATACCTCCGCTCCACCTTCTTTCTCGTGCCCGCGCTTTTGTAGCAGCAGGTCTGCATTAAGCGATGAGCCAGTATCTGATCGTGATTTGTGGGCCGATGTCGACTACCTAGACATATATTAGCTTTACTTTAGCCCCTCCAGGTCATTACCACAGTGTAGCTGGGGCATTCTGCGAACCCCTGTCGACTGCTCTCCCCCTTCCTAATGTCTCCAGAAAATGCCAACAGCTGCAAATGATGCTAAGGTAACCTATAGACTTCGGTTTGTCGTCTGTTAGCAAATCCACCATGTCAACTGTTCCGACACCCTCATAACACATCACGTGTTGCCATTGGCCGAAATTTCAAGGCTATCCCCATTTTGTTGAAGGAGCTCTGCAGCACGATTTTTAGAGTACCCCAGCCGTTGCAAGAGCACCTCTGCAGTCTGCAGAGGGTCAATAGTTGTACGGGTACACCTGCACAAGAAAGGTCACCGAGTTACAAAACTCTATCTGAATGCAATAAGAAACGAAGTGCAAAGAAACCCGAAGGGGCTTCAGTAGCCAGTTGCATGTTATGGCTAAAAGCCTAGAGGTAAATTTTTGGAACAAAATGCACTCATCAATTGTTGAATGGTATGCCAAATTCCCAAGTAATAGGATAATCCATCCAGTAGTTACCTGATAAATGTGGGCGGTCAAACCATCCACCTTCCCCTACCCCTACCCCTCACCCCGCTGCGAGGGTTAACTAGGTTTACATTTTACCTCGTGCCTGACCATGAGTACCAAATTCATCTTCGCTCCCGAGTATCCATATTGAATGGCTGTTTGCATACGCGCAAAATAGTGCCAACTATGCAAGGTCTATTTTCGACTTTCTCAGCCCGAGACGATGCTATTTGGAACGGATGTTTGTGTCATATTACACCCCGAAAAAAAACTTGCTCTTTTGTTCGAATTCAACATTCCCGGCCAGCAATTGAACGACTCTTTGAATGCCTCAAACGGGCTGTTCTTTATATCAAGCATAGGCACTACGGTTTATGTGGAGTCAATAATAATAAGAATAGTATGAATAATCAATGCTGATATTAAAATAATATACTCTTATCAATGCCAATGATAAATGCCAGTTCATAAGCTCTTTTCAGTGGTCCAAAAATATGCATTGCAAACGGTCTCGAGACCACACAACTGACGAAGACCAACACCAGCATCTGTAAGA